>CAJQUW010006129.1:0-181974 GCA_907163375.1 Prostheceraeus crozeri | reverse complement strand
AGTGAAAAAGTCGCTTATAGCATGAGAAGACTGGGCCTCAGACATTACATTAAAAAATTGCTTTCAATTGACTTCAGCAGGGGTCGAAAACCCCAGAAAACCTCCAAAACTAGTGAATTTAAATTTTTCAACTTTTTAGCACTACTTATGAAATTTTATAAGTAGTCCATCACTTAGGGCAGGTCAATAGCGACCGAACCTTTTTTGAATCAAGTCAAACGGACTTGTAGAAGCAAAGTTACAAGCCTTTATAGTTTTGGAGTCTTTTATGGCCTGGAGACGAAGGCCATCTCCTGGCGAACCTCTAAGTCTGACGCCTTAGCTGATATCAGCAATGAAATTTTCTAAGTCGGTTTCTTACAGAAACTTGGAATTTGGAAGGTCCGAAGCTATCATCGGAGCTCAGAGAGACGACCTACCTCTGACAATCGTTCTCCTCTAAATGACAAGTCTCCGTCGGTTCCCAGCTTATATAGTGTGTGGCGATCAGCTGATGACGTAATACCCATCATCCAAACACTAAAAATCCCGTCTATCTCCGGTTCTAGTGCTCCGATTGAGCTGGAAATACACCATTTCCATGTAGAATTTGACGCTGAATCCGAATCTGGCCTCCGTTTTCCCATCCGATGCTTCGTTTTGGCACTACAGAAGGCAGCCATCGCAAAAATTCTAACTCTGTCGTTTTTCCGAAAAATGTTGAACATTTTTCTCGCCGATTGACTTGAAACTCTCCGATTGACATGAAACTCACCATACAGATAGAGAATTTGACGCTGATTCCAAATCTGAAATCCGTTTTCCAATCCGATGCTTCGTTTTGAAGCTACAGCCCAAAACGTCCCAAATTCTAACTCTGTCGATTTTCACCAATGTCCCAAAATCTTAAATGGCGTCTCACATCTAAACGAAGACAGATAGGAACAAGCCGATTCTTTCACTGAATTTGTCTCACTCTTAGCTTTCAAACGAGCTATCGCACGACAAAATCCGTCCACTGGAAGCCAAAAACGAAGCAAGCTGTCCAGAGGGGGGGGGACGTCAGTGAAAATTTTTTCTCTCCGATTTCGCTGGAAACATCCTTCCTAACCCAAAATTTCACGCTGAATCCGAATCTGGCCTCCGTTTTCTCATCCGATGCTTCGTTTTGGCTCTACAGTAGGCAGCCATCGCAAACATTCTAACTCTGTCGTTTTTTCGAAAAATGTTGAAAATTTTTTCTCTCCGATTGACTTGAAACTCACCATACAGATAAAGAATTTCACGCTGATTCCAAATCTGAAATCCGTTTTCCCATCCGATGCTTCGTTTTGAAGCTACAGCCCAAAACGTCCCAAATTCTAACTCTGTCGTTTTTCACCAATGTCCCAAAATCTTAAATGGCGTCTCACATCTAAACGAAGACAGATAGGAACAAGTCGATTCTTTCACTGAATTTGTCTCACTCTTAGCTTTCAAACGAGCTATCGCACGACAAAATCCGTCCACTGGAAGCCAAAATCGAAGCAAGCTGTCCAGAGGGGGGGGGGAGGTCAGTGAAAATTTTTTCTCTGCGATTTCGCTGGAAACATCCTTCCTAACCAAAAATTTCACGTAGATTCCGAATCTGGCCTCCGTTTTCTCATCCGATGCTTCGTTTGGGCGCTACACACCAAAACGTCCCAAATTCTAACTCTGTCGTTTTTTCGAAAAATGTTGAAAATTTTTTCTCTCCGATTGACTTGAAACTCACCATACAGATAAAGAATTTCACGCTGATTCCAAATCTGAAATCCGTTTTCCCATCCGATGCTTCGTTTTGAAGCTACAGCCCAAAACGTCCCAAATTCTAACTCTGTCGTTTTTCACCAATGTCCCAAAATCTTAAATGGCGTCTCACATCTAAACGAAGACAGATAGGAACAAGTCGATTCTTTCACTGAATTTGTCTCACTCTTAGCTTTCAAACGAGCTATCGCACGACAAAATCCGTCCACTGGAAGCCAAAATCGAAGCAAGCTGTCCAGAGGGGGGGGGGAGGTCAGTGAAAATTTTTTCTCTGCGATTTCGCTGGAAACATCCTTCCTAACCAAAAATTTCACGTAGATTCCGAATCTGGCCTCCGTTTTCTCATCCGATGCTTCGTTTGGGCGCTACACACCAAAACGTCCCAAATTCTAACTCTGTCGTTTTTTCGAAAAATGTTGAAAATTTTTTCTCTCCGATTGACTTGAAACTCACCATACAGATAAAGAATTTCACGCTGATTCCAAATCTGAAATCCGTTTTCCCATCCGATGCTTCGTTTTGAAGCTACAGCCCAAAACGTCCCAAATTCTAACTCTGTCGTTTTTCACCAATGTCCCAAAATCTTAAATGGCGTCTCACATCTAAACGAAGACAGATAGGAACAAGCCGTTTCTTTCACTGAACTTGTCTCACTCTTAGCTTTCAAACGAGCTATCGCACGACAAAATCCGTCCACTGGAAGCCAAAATCGAAGCAAGCTGTCCAGAGGGGGGGGGAGGTCAGTGAAAATTTTTTCTCTGCGATTTCGCTGGAAACATCCTTCCTAACCCAAAATTTCACGTAGATTCCGAATCTGGCCTCCGTTTTCTCATCCGATGCTTCGTTTGGGCGCTACACACCAAAACGTCCCAAATTTTAACTCTGTCGTTTTTTCGAAAAATGTTGAAAATTTTTTCTCTCCGATTGACTTGAAACTCACCATACAGATAAAGAATTTCACGCTGATTCCAAATCTGAAATCCGTTTTCCAATCCGATGCTTCGTTTTGAAGCTACAGCCCAAAACGTCCCAAATTCTAACTCTGTCGTTTTTCACCAATGTCCCAAAATCTTAAATGGCGTCTCACATCTAAACGAAGACAGATAGGAACAAGCCGATTCTTTCACTGAATTTGTCTCACTCTTAGCTTTCAAACGAGCTATCGCACGACAAAATCCGTCCACTGGAAGCCAAAATCGAAGCAAGCTGTCCAGAGGGGGGGGGAGGTCAGCGAAAAATTTTTTCTCTCCGATTTCGCTGGAAACATCCTTCCTAACCCAAAATTTCACGTAGATTCCGAATCTGGCCTCCGTTTTCTCATCCGATGCTTCGTTTGGGCGCTACACACCAAAACGTCCCAAATTCTAACTCTGCTAAAATTTTGAAGAAAAATTTTTTCTCGCCAATTGCCTTGAAACTCACCCTACCGATGCAGAATTTTACGCTGAATCCGAATCTGGCAGCCATTTCACCATCCACGACAACCTAGACGGTCGCCCACGTCAACCTAGACGGTCGCCCACGTCAACCTAGGCGGTCGGCCACGTCAACCTAGGCGGTCGGTCACGTCAACCCATACGAGACCAACACATCCGAGTCTCACACTCTGTCGTTGCAGAGGGGGGGGGAGTCAGCGAACATGTTGTGAACCCACCTGGCCGGTACACCACGACAGACTCTGTCGTTCCAGAGGGGGGGGGAGGACTCAGACCCGAAGCACCACGGCGGCCGACCACGACACTCTGCCGTTCCAGAGGGGGGGGGCGCCGGTCGAGTGTTTGTCACTTGCTTACTACTGGCGTGGCTGGATCCATTATGCTGAACTCCAGCGCAGTTGTCAAATTCTTTTCTTCAGGCTCTAATCGCACACATCCGCTTCGTGTTTGTTTTTCGTGGAGCATTTCGAACCTGACTTCCACTTCGTGTCTTGATTGTCATAAAAGCTTCCACCGGTGTTTCGATGACACTCCTCCTTAGAACCACGCTTTCATCTTCTGATGATTCTGGATCAGGAGTTACAGGTCTTCTTACCAACACTCTGGGTTCGCATGGCGATTCCGTCCTTTCAACAGGAGAAGTGGGAGGTGCTGTGATACGTTCCATTTTCAATGTGATTAGAATAATATAGATAAGATAGCTGATAATATGGTACTTGAGGATTAGAACCTTTGATGAGAATTGGTACACAGCTAGGACTAATATACTTTTTAAACAGAGGAATTCCCAACAGCCAATCAGAGAGGTTCCGATTTTCCCCAAAGGGATATATGCAGTAGGGATGACATTGTTCCAATTAAACAAGTTCTAATCCTTGTGACTTGAGCAAACACTAAGAACGAAACATGACTACCCAGAAACAACTGTTCTGCTCCAAGAATGAAAGTCAGATTATAATGGGAGGAGAGTTAGATACGAACGTGAATTTATCTTGTGGATGCAACGTAGAGTTGTGGAAGACTCTAACTGCTACCGCACTCCAAAGGAGACAGGGACTGCCGGCAAGGTGCCCCGTTTATGACTGTGACCACGATTTCAGTGACAATGTGACATTCCACGAATAGGCAGAGGATTACTTAAAGATCATGGAGTCCCCTGAGGGACGTGACTTGTTGTTTTCCATGCCTAATTAAACTTACATTGTAAACCTCTTGTTATTTATTTACAAAGTCTATAAATGGGATTCTGATTAGCAAATAATATAAGATTGATAACATAATTCCTGATCTGTAGAATCTGTTTTATGAAATTCAATGAAGATTGACATCATAGTCACAATGGTCACAATTGTCGCATTTGAGCAAGCAGTCTCAAAACAAACATCTGTTTAAGTACCGAAATAGATGTTCGCATCCCTATTCTAATTCACATACTCTAATTCAATTTCGGAACAAGCTGTTCCGATCCCAACACACAAATAAGTGTACTGAATCATCAAGTATGATCTCAATTCGGCTATCAATCGGAACGCGGTTCCTATTTACATGTTCAAAACATGTTCCGATTGGTAATTCGGAACATGTTCCTATCCATGTTCGCATCCACTACCAGCGCGTCCGCAAAACTAACTACTAACGTCTGGTGCTCAGTTTTTCTAGCCCAGCATGTTCCATCAAAAGGCCTTCATAATTATAATCGTGGCAGTCGAATGGAATGTGCTCTATCATGCGGATGACTCTTCTCTAAACAGATTCAAGAGCATTTGATTGTGCTTTTGTGATGTTGAAATGCCATACAGGAGCGCCATATTCCGGAATGCTGCGTATACAAGCACAATAAAATTTAACAACATCTGCATCTCCGAAACCTGATCGCATCATTTCACTAACGAAATGTACTCTCATCTGCGCTTTCTTCATTATTTTCAATATGTGATCTGACCAAGATAATTCCTCATTGATGCTGAAACCAAGAATCTTTGTTTGACGAATCGGATTAATTATTTCCCCATCTACTTCTATCTGATTCCAGTTTAGCTGTTTCTTTCTTTTAAAGCTTATTCTCATTTCATTTGTCTTTTTTAGATTTAATCTCATATTGTGTTCTTTTGCCCAATCAGCAACTTCATTCGCTCTCTGAGCAAGTAATGACTGGTTAATGCTATCGAAAGATTCGTAGATAGTGCAGTCGTCAGTATACTTCATGTTTGCTGTTAGGTCATTATTCATGAGTACAAACGCAAGTGGTCCAAATTTAGTTCCTTGAGGTATTCCAGCTGATATCGACATCCATTGAGAGTAATTATGGTGGTAGTTCACGCGCTGCATACGCTGATGTAGAAAACCAGATACCCATTTACAAAGCCACACAGGAACATTCATGTCAAGTAGCTTGCGAACAAGAATGTTGTGGTCAATTCGATCGAATGCTTTAGAAAAATCTATTAGAAGAACTCTACTTATATAGCCATGGTCTGCATTCCTCAATAGATCATCCATCATAGTTAGCATATGTGTAGTTGAATCACCCTTTACACCGCCAAATTGATTGGGATCTAATTTGTCACGCACCACTAGACGAAATGACTTACTTAATCTTACTAAGGAAATCTTACAAGTTCTGACCAGAAAGTACCAGTCGTGCTAAGTCTTATTAGCAAATCTGATCAGATCTGATAAGATCTTATTTGTGATTTTTAGAAATCTTTTGAGTAGAAAAAAGTCTTATATTTTGCGTTTTGTCTACATATATTCAGTGCACTGATGTTCCAGTACGATCATTTAACAGCTAAAGCCATTGATATCGTCTGATCTTCGCATTGAAATCGGACTTCAAATTTGAAATTTCAGTTCACTTTTTTTAATTTCAATTATCAGCTGGTAAGATGTGAAAAGATCTTATTTTGCAAAATATAAGACTTAGTAAGTCTGGTACTTTCTGGTCAGGAAATGTAAGATCTTAAATAAAATAAGTTCTGATCAGACTTTGCAAGAATCTGATCAGACTTAATAAGACTTAGGAAGTCATTTCGTCTAGTGACGTAATGCAATATATTTTTCACCATTATTATTTCTGCAACAACCTTACTGACGACACAAGTAAGACTTATTGGTCTGAAATCGGATTCTTATGTTTTTGGCTTTCCTGTTTTACTGAGCACAGTGATGTCGGAGCTTCTCCACATTACAGGCCATACACCTTCTCTGATTGAAGAGCAAACAATTGACGTAATAGGCGCGGCCAATGTCTTGCAACAGTCTTTCCAAATCCAATTAGGAATACCGTCTGGTCCTAGCGATTTGTGCACTTTAATACTGCTCAATATGTCTTCAACAGACTTCACTGTTGGGAAAATGTGATCAGGAATAAAATGATCATCGTTCTCATTATCAAAAACAGTTTCAGTCAAAGGTTCAATATCTTCAGCAACCGATGCAAAGAAGTTGTTGATTGATTCGATGAAAGATTGAATATTGCCGTTAAATTGATTTTGAATGAAGAAATTCACACTAGTATTGTCATTCTTGGAATTTTTGCATATAATTGATTGCAAATTTGTCCACCATTTTTTCGAGTCTTCAACTCTACTCAGATTTTTCATAAAGTAGTTCGTTTTCAAACTTTTCCTAATGTTTTCTGTCTTTTTCTTGTAGTGTGTAAGAAGAACCGTATTGCCATCACGCCAATGTTTATTACGCAGTTTCAATGTATCGATGAAATATTCTGTCACCCATGGTTTCGAACCTGCAGGTATTTTAGTATACGTCCACGGAAGATACTCGTTCATAAGACTCGCTAAAATATAATAAAAAATCTGAAATTTTCTTTGACATGTGTTGGCCAAATAGACGAAGTTCCAACTGATCTGACATAGTGCATTCACAAAGTTTACTTTATTAGTATGACTTTGACATCTTTTCACCTTAAAAGTTGGCTCCAGAGACGATTGAGTAAAAATGGGTAATGCCAAAATAACATTGTGATCCGAAGTTGCAATCGGCGGTAACACTTCAACTTTTGAATACATGTCCGGCATGTTAGTGAAAAATAAATCTAAAATAGCATTTTTTCGAGTTGGTGCTTTGACAAGTTGTTCCAAGCAAAAGGAACATTTTAAGTTACGTACATCGGCACGATTGAAGTCACCAGTTATTATAATTCCAAGCGATTCATGTTTTTGTTTTAAGTAATCAAGACCAGTTGTTAAATGATTCACTAACTTGCGAGCATTTCCATCAGGAGGATGATATACATTCACAATTGCTATCGGTGAAAATTTTCGCGGTAAATGTTTCGGACGTATTACAATCCACAGTGATTCTACACCTTCGTCATCAAATTTCTCAATATGTGAGACTGGAATATCAGATGCAACAAAAATAATCACACCACCACCAATACGATCAACTCTATCTTTTCTGAATATGTTATAGCCATTGATGGTAACTGACTCATTTATAATGTCACTATCTAACCACGTCTCAGTGATGCAAATGATTTCAGGTTTATATGCTTGAACAAAGGCCTCTAATTCGCTCATTTTATTTATAATTGATCGAATGTTTGACACTAAACACGTTGGAAGTCGCAAGTCAAGTGTGTCAACCGGAATTGATTAAATATACGACTTTTTTTATTATTATTAGAACAGTTCCGCACCAGATAAATCGCATAAGGTAAATTCCATTTGTTCGCTCGTTACATTGTGCACATCAGCAATCGATATTACCATCATTTTATCAATCTTTGTCATGCTACTTCAAAGTGAAAAAATTGAAGGGCTTCAGTTATTTATTCGGTTGGCCACAATTCATATTTTTGAACCGTGTTCGCTCGATACAAATTTCGGAACTCTTCTTGAGGCTCAAAACTCTGCTCTGTTCATTTAAGTACTCAACTTACTCAACCTTAGAACTCTTTTTTGATGATGAGTGGCCCATGTGCATCTAATTGTTCTGTGGAAAAAGTGATTGATTGCACTGTAGCTTCTTTGTTTTTGCGTTCGCTCGTTGCTGCTGCCTAATACTACGAACTCATAATATGATCTGTAAGTAACATAACATCGAAAGGAAGTCGGAAGCAATACAAAGTCAAGCAAATATCGAGATATCTAAAAAAGATTTGTAATACAAGCTCGCAAGTATGATTAACTGCCCAGACAACGTGCAAATATTCTGGGTAAGGAAGTTGACTAGCTTACATTCGAGACTTGTAACACATCAAATCTTAAACCAGCCAGATATGCTGCCAGAATGGTCAGTCAATAGACGAACATTACTCCTGCAAAAAGATCAAGCCAAGCCAAGCCAACGACACCAGATAATTTCAGGCTTATAACATGTCTCCCTGCAATGTGGAAATTGTTCACAGGAATCGTGGCCAATAAAATAAATAATCACTTGTGGCCGTATGCTAGAACAATTCCTAAGATTTTTATCTTATTTTATCTTTTTTTCAACAACCAATCAGAATGGAGCGCACAGCAAATATTGTAGATTCAATCTCATCATGCCAATGATGAATATAACAGGACGTACCGACCCATTATTAGCTTCCAACAAAGACCTTTATTTTTTACAAACTTTCACTGCAAAAACTGCTAACATTTGGTTGAATTCATCATTAGTTCAAATGTTAAATTTAATACTCGCATTTGCTAATGTTCAAGAGTAATCTATGATCAAAGAATATGGTCAAAATATCTATAGATAGGAAGAGTGAAAATAATTAAAAACCATTAATTAAAAAGATAAACTGTGTTATTGATATTGGAATACTTTGGCAATACAATCTTATACCTTGAGCTGCAAATAATGCAAATTTAGAGTAATCACTATTGCATGCTTCACTTTTCATAATGCTATAATTACATGTAAACTCTTATACTCTCATAAACCAACACAAAGTCTTCCCCGTGAATTGAGATTAGTCAACTTAAATCAAGATAATGTGTCGTCAAATACAACCTTCTATTTTCCAATATAGATGATTATTTTTGAAAACGACTTAATTCACTAGAGTGACAGTGCAAATAATAGGCCTATTGTGTATACGAAAATTACTGGAAATTCAACATCGATACAAGGTCCAACTTAAAAATAAGGAAATTAAAGAAAGTATCTGTTTATTATTTCTCGCTGGCGTTCCTTTCCATCGTTCGCCGAAGTTTCCGCCGGGAATTGATCATACGGATCATTTTCCTGCATAATAGTCATATTTCTGATCTTCTTTGCTTCTTTCTTCAGCACGATATCTTCTGGAGTTGGAAGTCGTCGAGCTACATTGTGTAGCATTGCACAGACTGTTATGACTTTGCACACCTTCGTTGGTGTGAAGCGCATATAATTTAGAATAGGCCATCTCCGCTTCAAAACCCCAATGGCCCTCTCAACCGTGCATCTGGCTTTCTTGTGTGATCTGTTGTATTTGATTTCTCCTTGACTAGTGGTCGGCGTCTCGGTGATTGGTTTCATTAAATGTTTTAGGAGAGGATATCCAGAATCACCAAGTATTACACCTCCAGGTAATTGAGGTAGCACACCGGTTTCAAACTTTCTATATAGGGCGCTTGTTCGAAAAATATGCGCATCATGGGTGCAGCCAGGCCAACTTGTGACTATATCAATGATAGGCAAATCATGGCCATTCGTGACGAGTTGAACGTTGACAGTGTGATTACCACTACGATTTACGTATGACTCCTCAAATTGATGGGGCGCCTGTATCTCCACATGGGTACCGTCAATAACGCCCTCTACACAGGGAAAACCATGCTCATTGAAATTAGTCAATGTATGTTCTTCTGTTTCTCTGTCTGTAGGCCATTTGATGCATTTCTTTGCAAATTCCATCAAAACGTTAATCACACGCCAAAACACCCTCGACACGGTACACTGCTTGATGGAATGCAGATAAGCAATCGTCAGTTGAAAAGTTCCTGTTGCAAGAATTCTTAATGTTATAAGAAATTCCAGTGAAGAAGGTAATGGATTGCCACGTTGATTTGCATCATCCAATCTATTTGATATCAGTTCTAGGATATCCTTAAACATCTCACGCGTTAATCGAAATCGGTCTCAAAATTCAATGTCATCTAAATAATCCAGTGGATTTTGGTAGTCCCGTAGTGGTCTCGGAATTGTCAATTTTCCCGTACCTAAATAATCTAATAGTAGTAGCCCCATGGCAGGCGCAAGTCCAAAATGTGAAATGCTGACTCAGCCCCCCCCCCTCTAGAAGGAAGGGAGTTCGCCAAGGATGTGTTGGGAGGAATGTCTGAGAGGAAGAAACGGGTCCCTACCCCCCCCTCTGGAAGGAAGGCAGGAGTTTTCCGGTAAGGGAAGGAATCTCGGAAGGGAGAAGGGTAGGAATGTGGGAAGGATAGAGTGAGGAAAGGGTGGATGTTGGTGGTGTTTGGGATGATAAAAGTTGGAAAACGTCATGAAGGAGGGTTTGGATGT
The DNA here is from genome assembly GCA_907163375.1 of Prostheceraeus crozeri. Classification (NCBI taxonomy): domain Eukaryota; kingdom Metazoa; phylum Platyhelminthes; order Polycladida; family Euryleptidae; genus Prostheceraeus; species Prostheceraeus crozeri. Next base: position 171,310 of record CAJQUW010006129.1, on the reverse strand, counting down.
GAAAGTGGAGTTTAGATTTGGGATCTGCGTGAAATTTTGGGTGGGGAAGGAAGGCGGGAGGAGTTTTCCTGAGAGGCAAGGGGTGGAGCGTCAGAGTTGGAAAAGGGCGGGTGTTGATGGTTTTGGGATGAGAAAAGTCGTTTTTCGGGCAGAAGGAGGGTTCGGATGGGAAAACGGAGGCCAGTTTCGGAATCTACGTGAAATGTTGGGTTAGGAAGGATGTTTCCAGCAAAATCGGAGAGAAAAAATTTCGAGAACGTCCCCCCCCTCCTGTCAAACTTCCAACTTTGGTGTGAGAGATCGCAGAAAGTCGTGCAATAGCTCCTTTGAAAGCTAAGAGTGAGAAAAATGCAGTGGAAAGCTCAGTTTGGACTAATTTGCCTGGGTTGAGGGAGGAAAATGGCAGGAAAACGTCAGAGTTGGATAAGTCGGGTTTTGGATGTTTTGGGATGAGAAAAATCGTTTTTCGACAGGAAGGAGGTTTCGGATGGGAAAACGGAGTGCAAATTCGGACGTTTTGGCCAATTTTGGGTCTAGGAACTTCTTCCCAACTCAATCGGAGAGAAAAAGTTCTGACCTCCCCCCCCTCGGCAGCGATCTTCCAATTTTGGTTCCAGAGATGGTAGAAAGTCGTGCAATAGCTCGTTTGAAAGCTAAGAATGAGACAAATGCAGTGGAAAACATGGCTTGTTCATATCTGCCTTCGTTTAGAGGTGAGACGTTATTGAAAATTTTTCAACATTTTTTCCGAAAAACGACAGTTAGAATTTTTACGAAAATCGCTCTAGCGGGTGAAGCAAGCCTCGGACGGGAAGACAGAGACCAGATTTGGAATCAGCGTCAAATTCTGCATCGGCATGGTAAATTTGAAAGACATCAGAGAGAAAAAAAATTTTTCATCATTTTTCCGAAAAACGAGTTAGAATTTTTGCTATGGCTGTGGGCTGTAGAGCCAAAACGAAGCATCGGATGGGAAAATGGAGGGCAGATTCGGATTCAGCGTCACATTCTACATTGAAATGGTGTATTTCCAGCTCAATCGGACCTCCAGAACCGGAGATAGACGAGTTTAAAGTTTTTGGATGATGGGTATTACGTCATCAGCTGATCGCCACACACTATATAAGCGGAAACCGACAGAGACTTTTCATTTAGAGGAGAGCGATTGTCAAAGGTAGGTCGTCTCTCTGAGCTCCGATGATAGCTTCGGACATTCCAAATTCCGGGTTTCTGTAAGAAACCGACTTAGAAAATTTCATTGCATAAGTCAGCTAAGGCGTCAGACTTAGAGGTTCGTCAGGAGATGGCCTTCGTCTCCAGGCCATAGAAGACTCCAAAACTTTAATGGCTTGTAACTTTGCTTCTACAAGTCCGTTTGACTTGATTCAAAGAAAAAAAAGGTTCGGTCACTATTGACCTGCCCTCAGTGACAGACTACTTATAAACTTTCATAAGTAGTGCTAAAAAGTTGAAAAATTTAAATTCACTAGTTTTGGAGGTTTTCTGGGGTTTTCGACCCTGCTGAAGTCAATGAAAGGATTTTTTTATGATGTCTGAGCCAGTCTTCTCATGATACAAGCAGCTTTTCACTGAAAGCGAGCAAGACACGGAGAGTTTTGCTGTAATATTCCACTGACAGGGTGTTCCTTCGGGACGACGGACGATGCCGTAGTGATAAGTGTGGCAAGGGAGTGTGTCATATTTTATACCGAAACCGCTGGGGCAACTCATGTCTCATGTTGGGCATTTGACACAGTTCTCAACGTAGCACTTTGAACGCCAATCGGTTGAGTCTTAGCTATCTTGTCATGGGTGGCCTCTAAACATCTCCATTGCAAAACGCTGGTGAAGTTGCTATCCCTCTCTACGGCTTGCTATCAAGCTGATCAAAGCAACGACTTGGGATGTTTCCTCTTGTAAATAACTCCACCGATTTTTATGTCAAAACTGGGGCCCGAATACCAACACAGTGACATAACGCACGCTCTGTCCGCTCGAGGTTGGATTTGTGGGTCGAGGCCTTGGAGTTGGGATAAGATCTCCTCTGAGTAATGCCTGTAACGGATTCAAGAGCTTGACACCCAAACGGTTGCTGGCTTGCTATCAGGCCTTCTTCGTCTAGCCTCAGTAACTCAGGGTTGGCAACGTCTATCGTTTGTCATTGTAACTTGGTAAAAATGAGACGGTTACTGCAGGCATTGACGTCAAACCTTTTCGCGTCATAGGGGAACCCGTCTTTGTGTTGGGAGTTGGTAACGGAAAGCACGGTGACTGCCGATGCCCATACATGGTAAAAGCGTTGTTGTCAAGTCAAAAGCGTGGCCAAATAAGGAAGGTCTGAATCATGGCTTTGTGCTCGCTGGGTATATAAACCGCGACTTTTCTCTAGTCTTCACTCCTGTTTCAAGTTGCAAGACGAACGGTGAGTGCTCTGACAAGGTTTGCTATCAAATTTTGGGATTTAGGATAAAGCTAGGAATCATACTCTCTAAATTTGGTTGACGATTTTATTCCAACGTTTGCTATCAAATGTTTGGTGACTTAGTCTTTCAATGCACATCAGCAAGTAGTATCCTATAAACAGTAGCTATCAAATTTTACTCTATCTTTACAGAATTATCATGACTAAAACTCCGCGTTTCATCGTCACTGAATGTTCCTGCGGTAGATTAACAAGGGGCAGCGAATACCGTAAGCATATCAAAGAGGGGACGCTGGACCAACATGAGAGAGTGCATGTTTTTAAGGTCTGTGTTGATCATAGGGTGGTGTGTGATGAGGATGATGTTGAGGGTTTCCGGAAGGCGCATGAATCCTGCCCATCCGGAAACATTGGAGCGCAGTCGTTTCGTGTGTGGATGAGTGAATTAATTAAGGCGAAGGAGGAGTTGAATGCGGCAGTTAGAAGTATTGAGGGTGCTGTAGCGAAGGATCGGGAGGTAGTGGAGAGTGAAGAGGAAGTAGAGGTAGGAGTGATTCAGCGGTCGAGTGATGAGACTAGGAAGTTGATGGTCTCATTGTTTGGGAGTGAGTTGTCTGATGAGTCGGATGGTGAGGTGGCTGAGCCTGTAGCGACATCATCGCCTAGGAAAGAGGCGCATGATATGGAGGCGTTTGTGAGGTTGAAGGATCGCATGATAGGTTTGGAGAGTGTGAATAGAGAAGTTTTGAAGGAGAATGAAGAGCTGAAGGCTAAGGTTGAGGGCATGAAGGTGATGAGAGAGGAGTTGGAGGAGATGCGAGTGAAGGAGCAGGAGTGGTTGAAGGAAAGGAGTGGTATGATGAAGCGAGTGAAGGCGGTTGAGGGTTTAGAGACGGAGTTGATGCGTGAGAAGAATGAGGTAGAGCGGATGCGAGGAGTGGTGAAGGAAGTGGACGAGACGAAGGTGATCAACAGACAGTTGGGGAGTGAAGTGAAAAAGTTGCGAGAGGTTGAGAGAAGAGTGAAGAGGAAGAGAGTGTATGAGGTCCACCTTCCCCTCTCTGAAAATAATGTATGCGATGCCCCTTCCATTACAAGCGACCCAAACGAAACACAGGAGTGCTACGAGGGCGACGGAGTCCGATGTCTCCATATGAGTATGAACATTACCGGACAGATTGAAGACTTCGTCGTCCGAAAAATTCGGAAGAAAGTTCCCAGTAAGTTACTTCAACATGATCATTTCCTTACCACCTCTAATCTCCTATTATTTTTCTTTCAGAGTTTTTGCAATAGTTGATGAAGAGAGTAGTGTCGGTGGACGGAGAACAACCCATGGGCTCTTTTAAGGGCCAACCTTCTACTGCAGCTAAAGCGGTCCCAAGCCCGCCACATATCTTCGGATATGGAATGCAGAGGGAAAGATTAAATGATGAATGGAATGAAATCGGAGGCCACCCTTGCACCACATGCAACACATCACAGACTTCTCTCTTCGCTAGTGAACAAGCTCTTGTCAGTGTAGTCAGAAACTTTATCATGTTGTACAAAAGTTTTACTGCAACACAGATTGATGTATAGTTAGAAAGTTTGATCATGGCGTATTTTGAAACATAAATGTCATAAAATGCAAGAGCTAGTGTAGTCAAATAGTTTTACTGCGACACACGTTTGTGAAAGTAAAGTTTGATCATTGAAGTTTTATGACTGACCGAACTCACCACAGCACTAGAAAGTTTCATCGAAAAGGTTTTACTGCACAGTGTAGATTGTCTTGTAACTTACCTTCACAGTGTTAGAAAGTTTTATTGGAGACAGTTGCCAAATGTTTCCCTATTAGAAAATTCAAACTTCATGACTGTTAGATTAGCTTCATCAGGTTCACTAAAAGCAGTTTTCTACTGCAGTGAGACTGAGAGTTTAGAATGTTATATGAAAGCAGTGTTCACAACAGCATTAGAAAGTTTAGCACAACACAAGTGTCATGAAAAAATACTTTATTTGGTCTTTGATTTAACATCATTGAAACCCACTTTACTAATAGCAATGACAATATGGTTTATTTTATTCAGAAGAAAATGATCGCCGTAACCATGAAAGTTGTCCATCCGAGAAATAATCTTCCGCAGATGTCGTGTATAAAACTCAGAAGCATCAGTAACATATTCTTGTCCGTAGGAACGAAATTGAAAGTCAACGCTTTCCGCTTCTTCACCTTGTGCAAAATGAATGTAATTGACATTTGCAATTAAATGAGCCTTGATGAGACTGTCTTTGAAATAAGATATCAACTCCGTAAATATTTCTCGTGTGTAGTCTAAACATGCTTCCAATTCTGTCTCCTCCCTTTGAAACTCAAGGATGTAATCTTGTATTAAGCCTCCGAAGCACTCTTGATGAAAACGAATCGTGCAATCATCATGTTTCAATGTATTGACTTCAGGTGCCATGGTTGAGTCTATTGGTAAACATCATTTTGCCTAGGACTATTTCAATAACGCGTTACAAATGTGTGCGCGCACATCGGGAACTGTAGCTCGTCTGTGATTGGACGAGAGGTCTCATCCATTCACCGCTTAGGAAAATCTTATAAAAGGCAGTGCACCAGCTCTGCTCTTCACATTTATCTTTCACAAGGTGAGTGTCGGTGAGCTCCTGCTATCAGGTTGTTTTGACTTGCTATCAAGTTGAATAGTCTCTTGCTATCATATCTTCTGCTCATAAAACATATCATCGCTGTAATACATCCTTTGCTCGAGCGTTCCTTCGGGACGGCGGGTACTGCCGTAGAGGGATTGCGTTGCACGGGTTGTTCGACGTTTGTTAGACCGAAACCTCTGAGCCGTTGCTCATGTTGGGCGTTCGACTTCATACTCAACGTGATGCTTTCTCTCGCCAGGTCAGAGTACTTCAGCCATTGGACAAGGGTTAGTCTTTATGATATGGAGTAGAGTGAGATGTAACTCATTAGATGTCACTTCAATGATTGTTCCCATGATAAACGTTGACTAGGCAAATGAAATGATTCTCATTTTCCTTTTCAGTGATTGAAATCTACTAACATAATCTGCTGTCTGTAATCGAACAAAAATGGAATTCGCAAAAATTGAGAAATACCGCATTGCTGCTGAGATGGAGAAGGCCACCATCGAGCACTGTAAGTATTTGTATCAAGGTTGACTCTATTACTAACATCATTGGGGTAGACATCCTCATTAAAATCAAGAGCCCCTCCCTTATTTTGTTCATGTTTAAACCGAATCCAAATTTTACCTTTGCTCGTCTTTGCTGACATTCTTTTTCAGTGCATGAATGTATTTATAATGGGGAACCCGTCCCCCAAGGAGCAATCGGGGAAGCCTATGAGCGGCTTGGCAAGCGTAAGTATCTTTAACATTTCATGTTTAGACTGTTTCAGATCCTGTGCATCATCCTTGTCTCATTATCTAATCTCTCTTTCCTCTCTACAGATATGGCGAAGATGAAGTGGGAAGAAGCTGCGAGGCGGAGATTCGAAGCTGAATTTCCGGCCCTACCTTCCCACCCAAGGTGCGACCCCTCTCTCGGACATTGTCATCGCCCCACCTCCACCGCCAGCACCGGTACCTGCGCCCGTCCCTGCTCCTCGTCATCACATCCCTCCGACACCGAAGCCCAGGACCCTTCCACTCTCGGCTCGCGTCCCTCTCCTACCTCCTCCGCGTCCATCGGTGTTGCCGGAGTTGCAGTCCTTAAATGGTAAGTATCCGTGATTGGGAAAAGGGGGATAAGACTTCAAACTTGAAATGATGATCATGTTACTAATCTCTTTTCTCTTTTTCTCAACAGATCTGGTGGTCTACCTCCTGGACGGCGACGTTCCCTCCCGTCCAATCGTCATCCCTGCATCGCCACCACCACCTGCAGCGGCCGAACTCCCTCTCCTCTCCGTCAAGTCGGTGGAGAGACTGTTGGAGCAGGAGGAGTTGGAGATAGTCGGAGAGGAGAGGGAGATTGAAGTCGAAGAGAAGGACTTTCGATGCCAGCGGTGTGACAGGGTCTTCGCCTCAGCCTACAATGTGAGACGTCACACCGCTGGCCATGCCTGCAGGGGAGGAAAGCGCCGACCGATCCCTCAACGGCCCAAGTGTGAAGGTTGTGGACGCACGTTCTACAACAGCACCAACTTGCGAGTCCACATCGAAGGCGGTTCCTGTGGCAGTGTGAGGCAACCACCAACGTCATCAGGTAGGAAGCATCCTTCATCGCACGTCGGCTTTTCCTGTTATTCGTGTCAGAAGACCTTTCCTACAGAGTTTGTTCTCTCTTCGCACACACTCTGTCACACTCATCCCACTGAGCTTTACACTGACAACAACGTCACTCTAAGGCTGAGCAAGTTTTCCCTTAAGAGGCTCGTTCGCGATTATGAGTTAGAAAGCTCTGAAGCTCTGCAAGACATTCATCCTTTCTTGATGAATAATATAGGCTTAATTCATCAAATGTTGGCGAGTTTAGATAGATTTTTACTCAAAGGCATGTTCTATCTCACTGCTCGCTTCAATAAGGTAGACAGTAGCACGGGAGAAGTAGAGTCCACTGTGACCATTAGGATAGCCTCCTGTACTGCTGATCTCATAGGTGATGTAAACGAGTGGATAGAGAGACATGCGACCTATCTCGTCAGCAACTTAAATAAATTTAATGAAAGAGACAGCGGTCTGGTCATCAATGTAGAGTGTCAGTCTCAGTGTTTCAAGTATGCCGTCCTCTCCATTCTTCACTATAATGATGTAGGTATACATCGTCAAAGAGTCACCAAGTATTGTGAATGGGAGGATGAGCTTAAGTTTGATGGGTTAGATGTCAACACATTAGATTTTAAAGGCATCGCCCAATTTGAAAAATTGAATAACATTAAGATCGTCGTACATCTCTGGGAAAAAGGTCTGAAGAGCGTTAGGTATAACAACCGCCAAAGTAACTTCGCCCGGCTTGTCAATCTCCTCCTAGTATATAGCGACAACCACCCAGAATGGCATTATTGTGGCATTCCTAAAATTTCTAGATTGTATCGCCACCAACAAAGTTATGATAACAAACATTATTACTGTGATCGCTGCACACGGCGTTTCACATATAAACCATTTTTTGAAGAGCATTACGAGTGGTGCTGTCGGGGTAAACTTCAAATGGAAGTAATGCCCAAAGATAAATTTTATAGGTATGAGGAAAACGGCAATGAGCTCAGTCCCATATGTACCATCTATGCGGACATTGAATGTTACATTGAACAAGAAGATCTAAGTCATGAGCCAGCAGCCATTGCCTGTTATGAAGTTTGGCATCCATATTATAGGAATCAAAATAAGATGCATGTGTGGCAAGGTGAGGAGTGCGTTGAAAACTTCCTCAACTTTTAGATAGGAAAGCCCGTTTTCATCAACGGTATGAAACGGAGCTGACTAGGAAACCCATGTGCTTCACAGAAGCCGATAAAATCAAATTTGATAGGACCACGGAATGTCCCCGCTGCTGTTCATCCTTTGATGATCAGCAACATAAGAAAGTGAGGGACCATTGCCATCTCAGAGGTAAATTTAGGTCTGCCTTATGCAGTAAATGCAATAGGAAACTTAGGCTCAAACGGCGAACGCTCCCCGTCATCTTTCATGACTTTAAATGTTATGATGCTCACATCATCATTCGCCATGGATTCGGTAAAATGAAATCCTGGTCATCCTAAGTGATTGCACAAAGTAAGGAAAAATTTATGTGCATCACTGCTAAAGTCCAAGTAGATAAGAAGAAGGAGGGGAAGCCTGTCTTCTATGACATAAAGTTTCTAGACAGTTTTCAATTTATGTCTTCTTCCTTAGCCGCGTTGGCTAATAATTTAGAAACACTTCCCCTCACTCAACATTTAAAGAAAGACCATACCAACATAAGTGACAGTCTGATACGAGGGAAAGGGGTGTTTCCTTATAGTTATTTTAGTTCAATGGACACATTGAAAGAAACATCCCTTCCGTCCATCGATAAATTTAAAAATGATTTGACGGGTGAGGACTGTTCGCTGGATGATTATAGGCATGCAGAGCAAGCATGGTTAGAATTTAGGTGTCGCACTTTTGGTGACTACATGCTTGCCTACTTAAAATTAGACGTCTATCTGTTGGCTGACGTGTTTGAGACTTTTAGGAATGTCACATTAGAACAGGCCGTCCATTTTGTTAGTCTGCCGGGTCTGTCCTATCAGTCAGCCTTCAAGATGACGAAAGAGAGCATTCATTTACTGCAAGATGCAGAAATGTACACGTTATTTGAACGTGGCATTAGGGGTGGCTTAACATTTGCCATCAAACATGTTGTCAACAGCACCCAAGACATAGGATCGACCGCGCATTTAATGTACATAGACCAAAATAATTTATATGGGAGTGCATTATCCAAGCCTTTGCCACAGTCTGACTTCCAATGGGTAGAGCCCCATGATATTGAATACTTCTCCAATCCAGCACACATCATGGCACTGGGAGATGAGGCCGACATAGGTTATTTATTTGAAGTCGACCTCATCTATCCAGACTGCATTAAGAATAGAACCGTTGATTTTCCTCTCGCACCCGAATCTGGCATAGTCAGTCCAGATATGTTCTCTCCCTTTATGGAAAAACAATAAGCAATATGAGGTGGAAAATGACTTAAACTATAAAGCCACTATGAAGTTGTTGCTCACCCAATTGAACAAGCAGCATTACATCGTGCACTATTCCCTCCTCAAATTCTATCTAGGTATGGGGATGCAACTTGACACAGTCCATCGCGCTATCCAGTTTAGGCAGAAGCCCTTTCTAAAACCGTATATAGAATTTAATAGCAAGAAACAGGCTGAATCCAAGAATCCTTTCGAAAAGGACTTCTTTAAATTTAAGAATAATGCCCTCTTTGGTAAAACCATGGAGGATGTAAGAAAGCGCATGGAATATCGTATCGTGACTGATCCGGAAACGAGTATCAAGTTATGTCGCTCGCCGTTGTTTTGCCACCATGATGTTATTTCCGAAGACATCACTGGTCTTAAAATGTTAAAATCTAAAGTAGAACTTTGCTAGCCCATTTATGTCGGTCAAGCTGTCTTGGATCACTCCAAGTTAGAAATGTACAAGTTATTTTACCACACTTTTAAAACGTGTCCATTGATCTAACATGTGGAATTAGTAGGAGGCGATACAGACAGCTTCTTCCTAGCTTTGACAACCACTAGCCAAGTCAAGCAGGAAGACATTTTAGAATATAGTTTGATAGTTCCAACTATCCCACTGACCATCCGCTCTACTCTACCACAAATAAAGCGAAGCTTTGCTGCTTCAAGGATGAGTGTGCCGGCAAACAGATAGAGGAGATGATCTTGCTTCGCCTCAAGATGTACTCCATGAAGCTAAAATCCTCAGAGCTTTCTATAAAACGGGCGAAAGGCATCTCGAAGTCAATCGTTAGAAAAATGACACATAGGGATTATCAAGATGCCTTAGATTCTCTTAAAATTAAAAAAGTAGAAATGACCATTTTAAAATCACAGTCGCATCAAGTCAGAACAACGACGTTTAGGAAACGAGGTCTCTCAGCTTGGGAAGACAAGTGATGCTGGATGAGTCCTAACCACTCATTACCGTACGGCCATCCAGACACTCATCTACCTCCACCCAAGACACAGAAACTTTCTCCTCCTCCGTCCGGCGATGTCTGATGATGAATGCTTCCTCTCTGTTGTGGTTGATGTTTTGCTTTTTCGCTCCATGGCGTTTTTTATGGGGTGTTGTGAGTGAGTGCCTTGTAACATGCGTCCAACTCCTGATCACTTCATATCATGACTTGCATATCAACTGGTTTTTCCTGACTTTGTTTTGTCCCTGCACATGAGTGACTTTGTTTTGTCCCTGCACGTGAGTGACTTTGTTTTCTCCGGTGATGTGAGCCATAAAAACTTTGTTTTCTGCTACCATCAGTATTAAATCAGTATTAACTATTTGTGACTGTGATGAAATGTCTTTCATTCAATAACATATCATGTACAGACTGTCTCGTTTTTCTTTTGACATAAAGATGGGATTCTCACTCAATAGACAGAAGTAAAAGTTTTGATCATTTTGTAAGATGGGTAGGGTTAGAAATAAAGTGACTTGAGGGTGACGTTCAAGCATACCACCTAGGATTTTTCCCCTAACTTAGGCAAATCCTAAGTTAGGGGTTGTTCTAGCATACGGCCCCTGACATCCAGCAAGATAATGAATCAAGAGCAAAAGGAGCACGTCTTAGATGCAGAGGAACCAGGAACAGCTAGCCATCGATATAACAATAACAAATAACAATAGGAAGCGCAACACTAACCTATCAATGGCGTGGATTGATTACCGCAAGGCATTCGACTCCATACCGCACTCACGGATACTGAAGTACATGAACATGTATAAAGTAAACGGAGCCATTCAAGAGCTTGTCAAGAAATCAATGACAGTGGAGAACAACTTTAATCCACAGAACGGAGGTTATCGGTGAAGTGGAGGTTCACAGAGGCATCTTCCAAGGAGACTCTCGCTATCGCCACTCTTTTGTTCTGTATGGCGATGAACCCACTTAGCGAAATTCTACACCAAGCAAGGCAATCGTACATGCTGAAGGACGGCCACAAAATCAATCATCTGTTGTAAATGGATGATTTAAAGCTATATGGAAGGTCCGAATACGACATCAACTCGCTCATTAACACAGTACGAATATCCAGGGACGATATCAAGATGAAGTTCGGAACAGAGAAGTGTGCCAGACTGATAATTCGGCGTGGGACGATAGTTCGAACCGACGGATTCGAAATCGGCGAAATCCACATACCGAATATCAGCGACGAAGGCTACAAATACTTGGGCATAGACCGCAACAATGAGGTCAATATGGATGACAGAGAAAAAAAAGAAATGCAGAATCGTAAAGAGACTGAAAAATATAATGAAATCATAGCTCAATGGAATGAATAAGATCTAAGCCATCAATACGTACGCTGTACCAGTCATAAGCTATACCGGATGAGTAATAAAATGGACCAAGCGAGAGCTAAGTGAATTAAATAGAAAAACCTGTGAGATTATGAACATGTACGATGGCCTACACCCAAGAGCAGACGTCGATCGCATCTATCTACTGCGGGATCTGGGAGGTAGAGGCTTGAAAGACATCGCAGAAGCAATGGAAGCAGAAGACAGGATGGCTCGATGATGAGATGAGCAGCTGTGATTGCTCCTCTAATGAACTGTGATTGAATTGCAGAAGTCATCAACATCTTTTGAAATACACTCTTGACAAGCAAACTGTTTGCATTCAGCTTGATCGAAATGGAAATTTCTTTCAAACCACTGGTGTCATACGAATGCATTACAACAGCAGCATCACACTTCGAGACTCATCATTATTAACGAAATAAAATTTTCGTGTGCCTTGCATAGCAAATACAGTCAGGTGTACCTCTGGACAGTAAAACATCGCCCGGTCTCAATTCAGCCAATTTAGAAAAAGAAATTTCAATTTCAGGATTTTCTACAGTAAAAATACCGTAGGTCTCACGCAGTGTGTAATTCAAACTACATTTTATTGCAACTTTGTCTTTTGTTTCTTAGACCGCACAATAACAACATCACGCAATCCAGGGCTTACACGGCTCTTGTCACCACATCGGTAAAAAGGAGACTGTGTTTCACCTACTTTCGTCGTCAGATTTGGATGGTATGGTAATCGAGGTTGCGAGCTCTCTTATCATACTCGTCGCGAATTCGTTAGTGAAGTGGGAAAGAACCTTCGCACCTTGTGAACTGCTTTCATTTTCGATGATGAAGACGCATCTGTAAATTTGGTCTGTCCACTGATTGATTGAAGCTGATGCTCGCTTGCCCTTTTTGCTCCCTGAAGTTTCGGAAACAAATTCTTGTTTGCTATTTCATCACTGAATATGTTTCTCTTCATTGGCTTTGACATAATTTCTGTTTCTTGTTTCTACTTTTCTCGGTATGATTGTCAGCGTAGTTCGCATAAACGACCAACTCGTGCAACATCAACTCAACTGGAATCATATTAATTGCTAGCTAAAGCAGGCAGCAGACATTGGGCCTATTCATTCGACTCCAAAGCATCTCTATAGAAACCATAGTGGACCAGCGTTCCTATGACAGACAAGCAACGGAGATCTCTGTTGTGCACAACAATTATGAACAAGAGCTTTCGGGAAGCATTTTTGTTTCTTTACCCCTACGTGTAATTCAACGATGATAAATAAAATCATATCGATAAAATTATATCTGACAAAGCGATCAGACTGATTTGAATGGAGCCATGTGGATGAAATATATGTTATTTACTGAAGGAAGAGAAAACAAAAGAATTGAGAAATCAAGATATTTTATCAGCTATGATAAAGTGTCATGTTTTTCAACGGATAATTGCACTACAACGGAGAAATAGCGCTTTTTGCAAAAACACATGCTTTGTTAATTAAAGTATGACGATCATGTTTTTATAGATCTATTAGCTATCTTTTTAGTTATGCCTTCAAATCACGATATCATGCGTTTTCAATTATACAAAACCCTTTCTTCACCACAGCATATACTCAATTTCATAGCAAAAGAATTGCAGGAATTTCTTTAAAAAGTTTTAAAAGCAAATTTAAAAATGCGCTATAATGTTTATTTAAGACTTTTGCTTGAATATAAATATAGATTTTACGGCTTCAAGAAATATAGTAAGAGAAAAACGAATATACTCATCAGAAATATATATTATTCTATTCTTTTCACATGGTTGAGTTACAGATAAATGCTCGAATTCGTCGTCACGCATTCAATGAGGATTGACACGGCTCCAATAGGCCTACCGCATATTTATTTCTATACATTCAGCGAACTATGAACAAACAGGAAATCAACTGATGTTCTGAAAATTTGTTCACCAATTTGCTTCCACAATTCGAGCAATGCTTGAGGTAAGAATAAGGATTTGGAAAAAATCGTATCCGCTACGCGGAAGTCAATGACAGAATTAAGCTAGAAATCGGCTGAACAAACATTTGATAATTGGATCGGTAACAGAGGAATAGTTGAATGAGTTCGTTTGAATAAGTTGAATCCTGGCCGTTTCTTTTGGGCTACGTTAAGCACGTCTACCAAGTCAAAATGCAACATTAAAAGCGAATTCTGGAAGCATGTCCAACCGAACGATAGCAGACAAAATGAAGCTATCACTGGTTGAATAAAATGCGATTAATATACAGAAATTTATTGCAATCCATTCCAATAAATTAGAATTAAATGAAAAATTATAAGCTCAATGAATTGTAATTATTTCAATGTTGTCAATATCAATTACAATTTGTTTAATTTTGGGATGCGATTGATTGCAATTCCTTTTAATAAGTAAACCTTATAAATTGAAATTTCATACATATTTTGACATAACATACACACTGCATATTCGCGGCCAAAAAACGAGGACACCAGAGCATGGGCGTATTTAGGGGGGTGCCTGGGTGGCCTAGGCCCCCTAAACTCATAAGTAGTAAAAGAGTTGCCCTGGTCTGGCCCTGGCCTGCTTATCTCGAGCTGTTCAGCCCGTAATCGGTGCCCAGGCCCCCCTAAACTGAAATCCTGGATACGCCTATGCACCAGAGGAAGTCATCTTTATTAACGAATTAAACGTTTAAGAAGATGTATGACCACCACACTTCTGCATGCAATGTTGAAACCGGTTCGGGACACTGTTCAGCAGGTCCTGGATGACAATTTGAGTTTGAGTTACGACAGGTCTCCGTAACGATGTGTGGAACGTGAGATCGAGCGTTATTCTGCTAGAGAATGAGATCACGTTCGGGGGCAGCAGAAATAACGACAAGAATGATTGTCGGAGACAGATATCCTGTGGAGTTGATGATCACAGCTACTGTTCTTCCGTTCCTCCATATTCCTCCCCAAGTCATCACAGAGCTGCCATGATCACAAATATCTTGCTCACAAATGTACCGTGTACCGCTCATTTGTCATTCGCCATTCGCCTAACTCTCACTTGTCCATCGGCAAAATAGGCTTTCGTATTTTCACAGAACTCTATCCCATTCTGAACTCCAACTGAGATGATCAAGAAACCACTAATTTCGACGACGCTTGTGAATTGGAGACAATGGAATCCGCTGAGCAGGTCGACGCGCGGGAAGTCCAGCCATCACAGCACCTCTTGTGGCCGTTCGCACAGAGATAGAGATACTGCTTGCACGTTCACATTCTCTAGAGAGGCGAAAGACTGGATAAAATCTGTTACTCTTTGTCTTCATCACGAACTTTCGATCTTCTGCAGCAGATGTCAAGCGCGGTCGCCGGCTTCCCTGCCAACGTCGAAAGTGACCGTCTATCCGATAGCGATTCCACCAGCGTTCAAGCGTTGATTACGACACGTTGTGTGTAAATGCAGTCCAACGAATTGACTTTCCGGTCTCCAGATATCCAACGACATTTGTCAAACTCGGACAACTGCTGCATGTCAGTCTTTCACTTATTCAGGCAGATAAACTCGTGTTGCGATCATTGAAAACACGTTGACAGTAGACTGAGTTTTGCTCGAGTATCAATGCCGATATGCGTTGCAATTGAAGGTTGCATCACGAGTGACGATCGAGGGCGAAGCCCGAGATCGACAAACGAGTGTTGCAACCGAATTGTTACACTCTGTTTTTTTGGACAGAGTAATGTAAGCGATTTATCACCACACTTAGCCGATTTCTATGTAATTGCTTGAACTATTAGGGAATTTGTACTTTATTGTTCCTCAATGAATGGCATAGAAATCGTTTTTCAACCATAGATATCTATAACTAGCAATTTTGGCTGGTCAACAGTTTGCAGATGTGTTTTGGAACGCTATCTTAGCGCTATGATAGCGTTATCCGACAAACTAAGTATTTCAGAACGCGCTATTCTTTATCATGAAGCGCCAATCTATGCGCTATTTATTGAAGTTCTGAGAAACGCTACTTAACACAATAGGAAATTGGTTGTTGTCTGTAATTGTAAATGAAAGCTATCTTATTTTATGCACCTTTTTGGCGGAATATTTTTGCATGTTTACTACTTGTCAAGTTACAAGAGTTCCAACATCAGTATTAAAACTTATTCAGCTTTTTTTGTTTTCTAATTCATATCAATGTAGCCTACTGTCACAATTTCAGATTTGTAGAAAACAATTAATTCCAGATCTAATTTATTAATTTAGAAAGACACATTTATACTGAAATCAAAATCAATTTGATCAATGGATGTATGAAAGCAATTACATAATTTAGTCTTTGGTTTAGGCGGGTCTAGAAGGCTGCTAAGCATCACTTCTTGCTCCGGTCCTTTTCTTTTGTATGCTTCAACAGCATTGCTTCGATGCCCAGTTCTTGATTTTATTAACTGCTCGTCTACATTTTCTCGGAATAGCCTTGTCGCACATGTTACTTTGCCAGAATGTGCAGTGATGTATCCTTTGATATCGGCTATGGATGCGGCCTCCGGCAACAATTTTCTGATGGAATTGACTCCAACGGGAGAAGTGGCGAATCTGGGCTGGTCTGGGATAATGTTTCGTAGTGGTCGACGGTAAAATGCTCCCGTAAAAACACCCATGCTTCGAAGCCGGCTTACGTAAAGTTTCAATATCTTATATACCGATCGATTGTTATCGCTATCGTATTGTCGAACACATTTGTTTTGTATCTTGCGATCGCAGATTCCACCGGAAAAGACTTTGTTGCCGCGACCCGTGTACTCAACAAATTTCCCATGGTCGTCTTCTGAAAACGTGAATTGCTCCAGTTGCATCTGGCGATGCTCGTCGCACGCTCTGAGCCCGAAAACTTTACAGTTGTAGAAGTAAACGGCCCGCAATAGTCCATTTCCATCATGTAAGGAAAATGCATTGGTATCCCATAGTTTCGCCTCACTATCCTCTGATATCGGATCAGCTCTCTTGTGATGGGATCCGATGCCCCGAGAAGTGAGATTTCTCATGCAGGCATCTAAAGCACGGACAAATTGCACAAAATTGAAATCCTCCTTATCCATTATATTGCAGTCGGGTCTTTCTTCTCGGATAAATCGGGCCAATCCGCAAACAATATTGTAAATAGTATTGGGAGGATACTCGGTTCCATCCTGCCGTCGGATCTCGAATATAAAATGTTTCAAGGCTCTTGAAATGTCAGCCTTTGGAGCCGTCCACAAATCTGTTAGTTGGGGAACCAAGTAATCATTTTCTTGTGTTGTGGAAGATTGTTAGTTTCTCCAAGTGGCCCAATCTTCATATAACTTTGTGCACCAGGAACTATTTCTAACGGTGTTCTTTGACCGTGAACATGAAACAACGCGATCAATGTCCTGAGACGACGCAATGGAAAATCGACTAGCGTCAAAGCTGTGGTCTGCCATTGTGATCAGATGTGCTTAGGGTAAAATTCAGAAATCCTATTTATATATTAGTGATGAGAATTATTAAGAAGTCAATCATTAAAGAATAGATTTCATATCAAATACAATCAGCAACTGCTTTATCAAAAGAAGACACTTATGAAAGAGTAACAATACAACGCTATGAATTTGTATGGGCATTCATTCTGTCTATTCCCTTATTTCAACGCAACTAGGTGTGAAAGTCTTGACTGGCAACAGAATCTATTGTGTTCGCTGTTGTACAAAGAGATTATCAGCTATGTTATAAAGAAACGCTATCTTAGCGTATCTGGATAACAGAACAAGTTGAAATTACGGTTACATTCACAATGTGCAATTACGAGCCATAGCAATCTTGGGTCAGATAATCAACAGATCAATCTATGCAGGCGGGCGGTGTTATTCTACTATAGCGCTAGAAAACGCTATCTTAGCGCTGTCATAGCGTTCGAAGTTAGAATAGCGTCACAAAATTGTGTTGAGACAGAGCCTTTCATACAAACTTCAGCGTGTGCAAAATGTGGAAATACCTTGTCAGACAGTCTGACGCTATCTGTGTTTCATACAACTTACACAAGCTGTGAGGAGCTCGAACGCTATCTAAGAAAGTGATATCTATGGTATTTCTTTATTCAGCAGTTGAAACAAGTGAAATTGCATCAACTGCACTTACATGAGGACGCAATGCAAGTGATTTAGAACTTCATGTTGATGTAACTGAAACTACTAAAGTTAATGCATATGCATGGCCAGAGTGTAACAATTCCGATCATACTTCCACAGTCAACCACCAGCTTTTGATCTAACTTTTAACTATTCATTCGACAAGCACAAGATCGAAAGTTGGTGGTGAAGATAAAGAGAAACAATAAAGATCACGAAGATCAACCAAATCCTCCAACAGATTTGAGAATACTTGCGCAGCGAATAGTAGGACGAGTAGAACACGATGCCTCAAATTGTCATCCAGGCCTGATGAACAGTGTCTCGAACCGGCTACAACATTGGATGCAGAAGTGTGGTGGCTAAACATCTTATTAAACGTTTAATTCGTTAAGAAAGATGTCTACTTCTGGTGTCCTCGTTTTTCTAGCCGCGAGTATAGTAGGCTAACCGTAACTTCATCAATAAAATGTGAGCATCCTGCGAACCCACTTTATGCGTCAAGATCAAACTTAAGTTTATTAATGCACAAATATATTGCATTGTAATTAACATGTAATTTACACATTATAAAAATTAAGATTGAGCTTGACGCATGAAATGCATGGGTTCGCAAGTCGTTGAAGTTAGCATCAACATCAGTATTAATTTTTCAAAATAATTTGTCCACATCTTGAATTTCACCACAAACCCTTTATTAACACGGGGAATTCGCTCACTGCTATCTCAAAGCCAAAAAGAAAATGTAAATAGGTCAAAAGGTCATTTGAAAGAAAAAACTTAATGCTTAAGTTAATGCTAACTTCCTCAGTTGGTAAAACGAATTTGACCGCTCAAATGAACAACTCAGCCTTCACAAATGAGCCACTCCCGAATTTACCCACATGTTTTCAATACTCTTCAAACTCTCAAATAGCCCAAATATTCATCATGTACCAAAATATTGGGATTAAGTTAATGCTAGCTTCACCGGGTAGGAAAAAGAATTTGCCCGCGCAAATAAACAACTAAGCCTTCATAAATAAGCTGGTGAAGTTAGCATTAACTTTATCTTAATATTTTGGTACATAGATGAGTATTTAGGCTATTTGAGAGGTCGGAGGTATTGAAAACATGTGGGCAAATTCGGGAATGGCTCAATTGTGAAGGGTGAGTTGTATATTTGAGCTGACAAATTCATTTTCCTACCCGGTGAAGTTAGCATTAACTTAATCATTAAGTTTTTTCTTTCAAATGACCTCTTGATCTATTGGTATTATCTTTTTTTGCTTTGAGATAGCAATGAGCAAATTGCTCGTGTTAATAAGTAGTTACTGATGAATTCTAGGTGTGGACAAATTATTTTGAAAAAATTATTGTTGATGTTGATGCTAACTTCATCGACTTTGGGTTCGCAGGATGTTCGTGAAGAGAATGTGAACATTCTGTTGATAAGATTACCTACTATGTGTGTTGCGGCAAAATGTCGATAAAATTTGGTGTTGACCACATTAAGTGCTTAGAATTAAGCACTTTTTTTGCCAGATTCAAGTCCTTCAAAATGTGAGAAGACCTTCAAAACAGCTGTTTTAATCCAGGTAATGTGACAAGTGATACATAAAGTTGTAAGCATGTTAATCTCAGTTTTATGGCTCCACTTAGTCACCGTAAACTATTCAATGCAACAAAAGCAAAACTTTTCTTTTAATGTATAAAACACTTTAATCGATCTATTTTGAACTAGTGCTCCCAAGGTGATGATGTTTCACAGAAATGCAGCTGAGGTGAATCTCCTAATGATGAAATTTAAAAGATGTCTGTACGTTCAGTTGTTGCACGTTGACATGAAGACAAAAATCAAATCTGCTGGTCTGCTGCTGGTCGTCTATCGGCTGCTGCTGTCATCTCTTTTGCATTTCGCCGCACTTCACTTTCCAGGCATCGTTTTTCTTCGCGTTTTCTCGTGGTACAAGCTGTGTTGGTGTTTATCTTCTTTGTCGCTTCAGCGTTTTCATATTCATTGCGGATTGCCTACGGTCAGCTTCCCATTTCCTAGTTTCATCCAATCGATGAGTATTGTTCATCGGTCTCTTATCGACGGATTGTAACTTTGGTTGTCTGGTCTGGACACAACTGGTAGCTATACATTCGATTTCTATGCTGATTTTCCGATCATCAATAGCCATATTAAGCAAGTGACCGTTGTCTGTCTGGTCTAGTGGTACCTAGCTTGGATTGGAAGCTGAAGGTTGTGAGTTCGAGGTTACCACAGCAATAATATTTTATTGATTCTGAACGGTTAACTCTGATTTAACTGGACGCTATTGAAGGCATGCCTACTTTTAACTGTCCAACACCATCCTGTACTCGCTTTTACCGCTTCGTACAAGGTCTTCATACACATGTTAATGAACACTTATCCCAACAGGAATCTATTCCTCAGACATTCTACACGGAGTACAATCGCGTACTATGCAATAATTGCTGGAAACAGCACTCAGCGATAAGAAGACATGCTTGCAAGGGTAAATCAACGTCTACCCTGCGTTTTGGTGTGACTCAAGATCCTCAAGTGCTCAATGATCATTCCAGTCAGCCTGAGCTATCAGAAACTGATGACTTTACAACTTTATCGGACCCTGTTTCGAACAGGTCGTCAGCTCTTCTAGCATCTGATTTCGATCTTTTTCGCAAAGGTTCTGTACTTTACCGAATACCAAAAGCATCTCGGATACAAGTCGGATCAGCTCTTAATGGCCTCATCGTGGAAGTTTGTGATAGCAAAAGCATTGAAGCATGGAGAAATTTACTTCGGTTCCCCTCACAATGTCTGTTCAAGCCAGATTCTAGAGCTCAACCTCGTAGGTCCCTTTCTTCTACGATCAATCGACGCATTGCATCATACATATCAGAGCCGCCGGAGACTTTTTCTCAGGATCATCATATCCCTTCTGTTAAAGGCACGAACATCGATTCCCGGACGAAACGAGCAAAACTTGTTCAAAGGAAGATTGAAAAGGGTGATATGAAAGGAGCTGTCCGTGTGATTGCCTCTGATGAACAGTTATCCCAAATTAATGAACAGACTTTGGGGAAATTGCAGAGCAAGCGTCCAACTCCTCATGCCGATCGCATGAACCCAACCAATCCAACAGAAAGGGAAATCAATAAAGCTTTGCAATGTGACGAAACCCAAATTCGTCGAGCCATTCGAAGTTTTGCGCCAGGCTCAGCTAGTGGTCCAGATCTATTGGAACCACAGCATTTGAAGGACCTCACCTCAACGCCTTTTGGAGAGACCGGGAATTCCCTCATCAAAGCTTTGACACGCCTTATTAATTTGATGCTGAAAGGGAGTGTTCCAGATGATGTAGCTCCCTTTCTATATGGAGCCTCGTTGACTGCACTGACCAAGATGAACGCCGACGTCCGTCCTATTGGTGCTAGAACTGTTTATCGCCGGATTGCGAGCAAGATTGCCGCCCGACATGGAATCGCATTGGTGAAAGACACCTTCTACCCCCATCAACTTGGTGTGGAAATCCGCAGGGGGGCGGAACTTATTGTTCATACTGTCTGCAACTATTTGATTCACAAAATGGAAGCCAGCACTCCTATTGTCATGCTAAAAGTCGACTTTGCCAACGCCTTCAACACTATCCGACGGGATGTTGTTCTCAACGAGATACGAGACGAAATCAACGAGTTATTCCCCTTCATCAGACAACTGTACGGCAACAACTCAAATCTCTTCTACGGAGACCACAAGCTCTTTTCAGCCGAAGGCATGCAACAAGGAGATCCTATCGGCCCTCTGGGATTCAGCCTGGCTATTAACAAGCTTGTTTGTAACTTGAAAAGTGAATTGAATTTCTGGTATTTAGATGATGGTTGTCTGATTGGAGAAATAAAACAATTAAGTGCATGAAGATCTCAATACAATCATACATCATCAAGACAAATATGGGTTGCGCTTGAACATATCCAAGTGCGAATTTTTCGATCCCATGAATCTACATGTACGTGTACATACAGGAGATTACACTGGCCCCAATTTATTCGAACGAATGAAGTTGCTAACGATGAGTTGCGCTACTCTCCTGGGAACACCACTTTTTGATCCGTCTGCAGAAACATGGTGAAATTAACTGACCGCATCAAGGACCTGGACTCGCACTACAGCTTCTACATTTTGAAGAATTACCTTTCCATGCCGAAGCTTATCTATTTGTTGAGAACCTACCCTTTTTATGACCTGCCTCATCTTTTAATGGAATTTGACGACCTTCAAAGAACTTCATTGGAGTCCATTTTGAACTTTGCGATCACCCCAGAATCATATGTACAGGCTTTTCTACCTACATCTTTTGGAGGACTGGGCTTTCACCGAGAGTCTGATATGGCTCTTCCGTCATTTATAGCTTCGGCCAGCAGTGCTTCGGGCACAATCAATGTGCTGATGCCAGCCCATGATCTGGAGGATCCGCATCTTATGTATGCAAAGAGTATCTGGCAAGCTAAAATTCCGCTGTCAGAGCCACCCATAGGTGAATCCTCAGGAAGCCAGGGAGCTTGGGATCGTCCTCTAGTGAGAGGGCAGTTCGAACAGCCTCTCAATACAGCATCGGATGACAAATCCAAGAGCCGCCTTCTGTCGGCTTCCGCACCTGGTGCTGGTATGTGGCTCAATTCAATTCCGATTCAGTCCCTCGGCTTGAAACTAAATGATGAGCAACTACGTATCGCCATTGCCTTGCGTCTGGGCGCTGATGTCTGCATTCCCCACAAATGCTAATGCGGTGCTATGGTGGACAAAAGTGGTACACATGGCTTGAGTTGTCGGCTAAACTCGGGTAGAGCCGCTCGCCACCATGAAGCTAATGACATTATTCGCCGTGCTTTGGTCTCAGCAGGTGTGCCCGCCGTATTGGAACCCCTCGGCCTAAGCCGAGATGACGGCAAGAGACCTGATGGCATCACGCTCGTTCCCTGGATCAGAGGCCTACCGCTCATATGGGACTACACCTGCGTTGACACCTTGGCAGTGAGTAACATCCGTACGAGTGTGCAAGGAGGAGGGAGACTAGCATCCTACGCCGAAGAAAAAAAGAAGCGCAAATACGAAAGCCTTACAAGAGCCGACATTTTATGTCCATTCGCAATGGAAACATTGGGAGCTTGGGGTGACGACGCCAAGAATCTGGTCGATGTAATAGGAAAGAAGATCTGCGAGAGAAGTGGTGAACCACGGTCGACCACATTCCTCAAACAGCGACTGAGTACTCCCGGCTACTCCCGGCTGCTCCCGGGGTAAATAGGCTACTCCCGGTGCACAAAATTGCCAACTGTCTCAGTTATTTTGTATTGAAATTAAAGGTCACAAATTACATCATTTTTTAGAGTTCTTCTCTTTTGGTTTTCTCTGCTCTACCAGTTCTGCAAGCTTTTTGTCCAATCTGCGTCCCAAATGAG
Organism: Prostheceraeus crozeri; assembly: GCA_907163375.1. Taxonomy (NCBI): domain Eukaryota; kingdom Metazoa; phylum Platyhelminthes; order Polycladida; family Euryleptidae; genus Prostheceraeus; species Prostheceraeus crozeri. The sequence goes on along the minus strand of CAJQUW010006129.1, from coordinate 148,273 downwards.
CTCGCCTTGTAGCGTCAGGCTTTTTGCTAGGGATTCCAGAGCCGGAGTATATTTTGCCCTCACGCGATATTACTTTCCTAGCATTTTCCTTGGCTCCTTTCCCACAGCCATGCGACTCTGGAATTCTATGAGAGGAGCAGAAGCGATGTCCACACAGAGAGCAGTCATATCCTAATGTTCTCACCTTTGAAAAACAGTCAGAATAACTACAAACACTATCAAGAGCAGTCGCAGCAGCGATTAATGCATCGAAATCGTTGTCGGGCACATCAGCAAGTGCCGCACCGCTGCGCACAGCCTTTTCTGTCCTATGAGATTTCAAATCTTTCTGTTGTTTCTCTCGAAGCTGCTGCTGACGCAGATGGTGTTCTCGTTCGCGATACTCACGAAGTTGGCGCATTATTGAGTTTTCTTGAGGTGTTGCAGTTGACTGAGCGGATGTAACTGCCCCATTTGAAGATGCTCCTCCCACTTTAACTTCATTTATCTGTGGTTCTTCGGAAGGTTGACTTTGGTCACAGCAGTATTTTTGTGGGTCATTTAGAGTATCTTTGTTCAAAGTAGGACGATCTCCTTCTCCTGCTGCTTCTAGCGATACATTTGATTCCATTGGATTGAACAGCTGCTTCTTGATAACAATATGTCGAAGTTTGCCTTCTCCTACACTCGTGTGTTGGAGGTTTAATGATTCTGCGATCTGAAGCACAAAAGAAGAACTAGAATAACCAGTCAAATACCGGAACAATCAATAAATGCACACAAATTTCATTCTTATCAAAGTTTAATTGATGTACCCTGTTTTCCTTCTTAATCATCCCGCCCATAGCCACACACTTAAGAATTTTATGCATGTTTGTACCTATACAGTAGGCGAAATACTCAGAAACTGCAGCTAGCTGAATGTCTGGGCCCGGCCCAAACTGCACCCTCGGCAATTTTTTTGAAACACATACACAGTTCTTACACAGTAAATATAACATTGTATTTTTTACAAAATGTAACGTAATCGCTCCCTTCTTGATTACTTCGACAGCGAGCCAATTGCAAGCGCTCAGGATCTGAATCAACGGAACCAACTGCATGTTCGTCTAGCAGCCAAACTTCACAAGTTGACTGAGTTGAAACGATTGATGTCCCTGATGTACAGCAAATGGATAATGAATGTGCAAATCCAGATTTCTCCCTTTTGCGTCCTTCTTCACCAATTCTATCATCAGCAGCAAAGACAATATCAAGATCAGCTGACATCAAACTTAATTTATGTCCCCATCAACCAACCAACTTAGATTTCCCACTCGACAAAAGTGGACGGAAATTCCTATCGAAACGGTACGAAACCTTCAAATGGCTTGAATGGGACGAACAAAATGAAGCTGAGCAGCATTTTACCATTGCTACAGGTAAGTAGATTGATGTTGTTTGACACAAATAGACGTAGCTGTCGTGTCTTTATTGAATGACTAAAAAAAGAGTGCTACAATATTCGTACGTGTTGAGATGACTTGACAGTTAACTAATGAAATTTACAGTATATGTATTTATTGTATATATACTTGAGAAGAAATTTAGGATGATCGGAAAGGATTAAGTCGCAATCAAACGAAATTTTTAAAAATTTTGTTGTAATTCTGTTGCAACCAGTTTTTTCTTTTCTATGAGATATTTGCTAAAGACTGTTTATCTTTCAGACAGATTAAGATATCTGATGGGTCGTCATCCTCCCAACAAAAGGGTGCATTCTCGACAGTTGGTTTTAAGAATCGGAAAAAGGCCATCGAAAAATTCCAGCTCCATGAGACGAGTGTCATTCACAAGGCTAGCATGAATCGCCTTCTTCATATGATACGAGGTGAAAATGTGATGTCTCAGATGAGTCGTGTTTTTGAGAAGGATCCAGCTTTGGCTGGACACTATTTACGAATTATATATCATTGATTCGCTTCGATTTCTGAGTAGACAGGGTCTAGCCATCAGAGTATATAGATACATATATGGAATCAAATCTTAGACAATCGCTGAATTTGCCCGAGGAAGACTCAGCACATTGTTGTGTGCGGTCGTGCGCTCGTGACATCAATCCAAAGAGATTTTGTATTTTGGTGGCTATCTGGAGAATTAGAGAGCTTATTGCTGGTTTTTGGTATGTTTCGACTCGTCATGGTGTAGTCGTTAGTCTGGGTTTCTTGGTTTGCTCCGTTTTCATCCCCTTCTCAAGATATTTGGATATTTCCTAATTGCGTGTGATCTCGAATCATCTATTGATCATTTCCAACGACCTTTTCACTCGGAATTACCTGTTGTGTGCTATAGCTTCGTAAATATCTGCGTCATCGATATTCATTATCCTACGTCACCGAGTGTCCTTCATTCGCCGTGTGTCAATAGTGGGTGGTGATTGATTGTTGTTGTCCTACCAGGTGGTATTGTCAGGGTAAATCCAATTTAATCCACAACATTTGACGAAAATGTGTCTTTGATTTGTAAAATCCATATTTCTGAACCGATTTCAATAGTTTTTTTTTAATCGAATCGTAAAGATCTCATCTATTATGGCATGGTTTTTAAAAAGTCACAAAGCCAAGACCTTCTTCACAAGTTGCCGTTTTTTGCCGAAAAAAGACCAAAAAAGCATGTCCAAAGTTGCAGTACTCTCAGTTCAACACGGATTTTCGATCAGCTACATTCAAATACACCCACTAATATTTATATCATCTGAAAGAAGAAGATCAGCTCTTTAAGACAGTCTAATTTTAAATATTATAATCAATATTAATCATTGAATTTTCACTGGGTTTCCATTGTCAAATGAAAAAATGTCCTCTGACCGAGACGTTTTCTGTCCTCTGACCGAGGTGCCTTTTCTCGAAGAATATTGATTCTTCCATTAAACGTTTTGCACCAAACGAATCCTCTAGTGTGCTAGTTTATAAATCCGTAAAGAAAATTCAGTTTGATGCCGTTACAAGTGTGCAATATTGATTTAAAAATATTTTCATCCGTTTTTTCGACCAGAGAATTTGAATATTCACAAAAATTTCATATGGATGCTGAAACCAGAAATTTTGTCAGGAATCGATGAAATTTCACAGCATAGGAGGGATCCATGCTCTTAACATCTATGCAAAAGAAATTTTTCATTTATATCAATTAACCCTCTCAAAATCTCCAAAAACCACGAAAATGTCCTCTGACCGAGACCCTAAAAAATCTCGGTCAGAGGACAACGTTGAAATTGAAGATCTCGGTCAGAGTACAAGGGTCTCGGTCTAAAGACATGATAATGTATGCAATTACGTTTAGATCACTTCGTTTTACGCGTTCAAGTATTCGTCCAAAGTTCCCACAGTCTCATGAACCCAAATGCACAAGCCGAAGAGTTTCCTCTTCGACATCAATTTGTCCTCTGACCGAGACCTTAAAAATCTCGGTCAGAGGACAAGGTGGGTCACGGTCAACAGACATTATATGCAATACATTACATTTTGGTCACTTCGCTTTACGCATGCAAGCATTCATCCTAAGTTCCCAGTTTCATCAGCAACCCAAATGCAGAAGCCGAAGAGTTTCCTATTCGACATCTATCTGGCCGAGATCAATTTGTCCTCTGACCGAGATGTAGAAAAAATGGCTTTTTAAAAGTGCTAGATTTCTATGGAAAGTTTTTATTTGGTGTGGTCGCCGCTAAGATTTTCGTGTTCAGCGTAAAAAAATGAGTATATATGCAAATTTTCACGGAAATCTGAGACCCAAAGTTGAAAAGACAGAAATGTTGTGGAATAAATTGGATTTACCCGTCAGCTGACACCTAACAATCAGCTGTCAATTACGGTGTGGTTCTAGCACCCCTCTTCGCAGAACTTGGACACATAATCGATTTTTTCTCACGTGATCTATTTCGTCAGCTTGCTTTCCAATCTACGGAGAGTGACGCACGATTCAAATTGCTATTATCACGTTATGGCTGCACCGACATCATCGACTTTGTTTAAAACAAGGTCTGGGTCACAGAGTAATGCGCTGATCACAGAAATAAAGGTATTGATTGATGCCGCTACAGCTGATGTAATTTCATCGCTCTCAAAAGAAATAAAAAGTCTGAAAGACAAGATTTTGTCTTTGAATAATAGGATAAAGGTATTGGAAAGTAAAAACTTCTCCATCAAAGAAAAACAAATGCATCTAGAGACCAATTTGAAGCAATCTTTAACATCAAAAGAGACGATTTCGGGATTGATGAGCGCAGTAAAGTTTCACGATAACATCAAAGAACAGCATGAGGGGTCTTTGAGGAAAAGAAACATTATTATACAACGTCTGGATGAGGACCCGAATGAGAAAGAGTCTGATTTGCATTCGTCGGTTTCCTTGATTCTGGATTGCATTGATGTTAATCTTGACTTAAATTTTGATTGCGAGTCTGTCCACAGAATCGGTAGACGTGTTTCTGGTAAGCGAAGGCCAATTCGAATCATTCTCGATGACCTAAATAAAAGATCACAGATCTTGTCAAGTGCGAAAAAACTGCGTAGTTCTGAAGATTTTCGTAAAGTTTATATTTCTCCGGATCTTACACCAGTTCAGCAGCCACTTAACAAGAAGCTCCGCGTTTTGCGTAATGATTTGAGAACGAAACCTGAAAATAGTGGCAAAAAGATTTACATTTGGAGAAATGCAGTTTATATGGATAATGAAAGAGCATCGCCTGAAAATTTTTAATTGAGAATTTTAATTCCGACTTTTGCTCGAATTTGAATCAAAACAATCAGTGCTCAAATAACTCAAGCGCCTGTAGAAATAACTTTCCTTCATTTCTTCTTACAAATGCTAGATCGATTTTTAGGAAGTTCGACGAATTATGCGCAATGCAAGCAACTTATAAACCTGCTGTTATTGTTGTCACCGAATCTTGGTTAAAGCCTGTTATTGACTCAAATTTTCTACGTCTGAAATCGTACGAAATTTTCCGAGATGATCGAGTTTCTCGTGTTGGAGGAGGAGTTTGTGTATGGATTCATGAGGGCCTTCGTCCTGAACATGTATTTTTTCCCAAGAACTCTCTATTTGACTATCTGGTTATTCACATGCGTTCTCCTCGATTACTTTTATCGATCTCTCTACCTGCCACCAAGTATTTGCATTTCGGACAGTCTATCAATTATTTCCACTATCACTGATGTCATCGATTCCGTGCTTATCAAATTTCCTGACCTGAAACTCGTGTTGTGTGGTGACTTTAACGATTTTCGAACCATTGATTTTGAGGTTTCATTTGATATTGAAAATGTAGTTTGTCAGCCGACTAGAGGAAGCAATGTCCTTGACAAATTTTTGTTTCGTCAGACATTATAAGATTCTTTCAGTCTTGCACTATTTTGCCTCCAATATCCACGTCAGATCATAATTGTGTACTCCTAAAAGGCATCGATCGACCTCTTGGTTTGAGAACGTGCGTCGTAAAAGACTACAGGAAATCGAACATTGACAAATGTATGCATGCTCTTGCCCATACACATTTTGTAAGTGTTTACATGGCTGAAACTGTAGATGAAAAGATGCAACATTTCTACTCTGAACTAGAAAGTTGTTGTTCACTTATCCCGACTTCTACCGTTACCCTTACATCAAATGACAAGCCATGGATGACCCCTGTTCTTAAAAATCTCATCAATCAACGTTGGTTGGCTTTCCGTGTGAAGAATTATGCTCTTTACAACCACTACAAAGTTATAATAAAGCAAGAAATTGTCAACGCTAAAGCTAAATGGGCTGCTCAATGCATTAAATCAAGCAAAAACACTTGGAAAGTAGTAAATGATGTCCGAGGTACTAACTCCAAGCCAAGTCTATCATGCATCATGTCGCAATTTTCATCTGAGTTGGAATGCTACTCATATTTGAATCGTCAATTTGAAGAAAGGTTTACAAGTGAGTCTGATCTGCAAGATGTGATTACGTTCCTTTCCGACCATTCAAAACGCTCACTGCACGACTTTGACCCCTCATGGTGGCCATTGCATGATCCATGGGAAATTTATGATTTGCTGCGAAGGATTGATGTGGGAAAGTCGGCGGGAAGTGGTGGTATTCCACCACTTCTCCTTAAAGATGGTGCAGTTTTTCTTGCAGAACCATTGTGTAACATCTTTAACTCTTGTGTGGATCGAGTTGTGCCAAGAGTCTGGAAACATGGTCTGGTGACACCGATCCCCAAGACCTCGCCTCCAAAATTGAGCGAAATGCGTCCTATTACTGTGTTACCAGTTCTAGAAAAAATCCTTGAGCGGATTGTTTTAGCGAGCATCAAGGATACTATTCCTCAGAATATCGACAACAACCAGTTTGCTTATGTTCCGTATTCTTCGACAGCATGCGCCTTGATACAATTATACGACCGAGTAACCAGATACCTAGAAGATGATGATTCCTCCGCAGTAGCAGTGTTATCCCTCGACTTTACAAGAGCGTTCGATACAATATCACACAAAATCCTTCTTGAGAAAATGATGACAGAAAATACCTTTCCAGTTTATTGAATGGACAGTTTCATATTTGAGTGACAGAAGCCAGTCTGTGCGAACAAATGGATGCATCAGTGACTCTGTTCGTGTTACTAGCGGGGTGCCTCAAGGCTCTATTATTGGCCCACTGCTTTACATCTTTTACACAACTGACCTCATCGATCCAGCATCCTCTGATTACATCAAGTACGCTGACGATATGGTTATCATTAAGAGTATTGGACGGAATGTTGATGAGTCGGTGAAGCAGTTGAATCTTGCTCTAGACACCATTGCAAAGGACAGTGAAGCCATTAATCTAGAATTGAACATGAGGAAATCAAAGTTGCTTTTGTTGCCAAAAAGGAATGGGTTTGATGCTGATGATGTCTCATTGTCTAATGTGGAGAAAGTGGAACAGCTAAAAATTTTGGGAGTGACTATGTCATCGAATTTGAAATGGGACATCCATATCAATAGTGTCTTGAAAAAGTGTAATTCCCGGTTGTATGCCCTTAGAACCCTACGCAATGTTATTCCCCAACGAGTATTACTCCAAACATATAAAGGTATCATTATATCGTTGCTAGACTATACATCACCTGTTTTTGTTGATTTGCCATTTTATATACAAGTACGAGTAGAAAGATTTGTGAAAAGATGTCATCGTGTTGCTCATGGACTTGACTGTGGTTGCTCGGAGTTTGAGGACATTAACCAACGTCACCATAGAATTGCCTGCAACCTCTTCAAATCTGCAGAATGCAATGTGCTCCATCCTTTGCACTCCATCATCCCACAGAGACTTGAACGAAGTGGTCAGTATGTTATAGAACTCTCTCGGACCGCGCGTAGACAACGACAATTTCAACTGTACATCGCAAAATTTCTGAACTGTAAATGCAATGTGTATTAATTAACCATGATGCTGGACTTATTTTATATGTTCATTCCTTGTTTTCCATAATGACTTTAGAATTTGACTTTTGTACTGAAACGATCGATTTCCATTATCTGAAATATATACACTTTCTCTATCTCTTCTCTCACATCTGCGAGATCGGTAATCGAGAAAGACAACTTGGACCTCAGTCGAAATTCAAGATGAGATTCTGATTCCATTCGAAGAGAACTAGTGAGCCAAATACGAAAAGGTATTGTATTCAAAGTGATAGCCGATGAAACTGCCGACATCTCTCGAAACGAACACGCCAGAATTTGCTTTCGAACGGTAGATGACAATTTGATCGCAGATGAGCTCTTCGTGGTGTTTTATAATGTAGACAGCACTGATGCGGGAAGTTTTCACAGTAATTTTTGCTCCGCTTCGATTTGAAATGAAACAAATGCTGCGAAGCTGTTTTTGATGGAACTTCGTCTTTTGATAAGGTTTGGTGTTCAGGGTTCGCGTCAGGTCATTCAACGTCGAAGGGTACCGACGTTTAGCGAAAAATTGCATAGGTCTGCATGTTGAGTAAGGGAACGGGTAAGAGTAAATTTATCTCCCCATTATTTCAGAATCGTTCTAAATGTAAATTTTGCATTGATTGACTACCGGTTTATATAGAAATGTACTCTAGGAATTCAACTCACTTCGGATATCGCAGTTGCATGCTCTATCCTTTGATTTGAGTCTCAAAGGAGCTAATATAATGCCCGATCCTGATGAGTTCAAATTCATCGATTTGACGAAATAAAAACACACTGAGAGGATCGAACGTGTGGAGTTGAAAATGTGAAAATAAATGAGCTGATTCGATCTAGTAAAGTTGTCAGCCTAGCGATGACTATGATAGTTGCACACTATGAAAATAGAAGGGAAAAACGCTAACTATGGTAAATTGATGTCACGTCTGACAACAGTCTGTATATATCTTGCAGATCAGGGACAAAAAGCAAACTGTGATAAATGAAATCTACAGTATAGTGATTCTTTAATGTCTTTTTACGCCTTCTTTAATGTCAATGACAAATTCTCCTGCTTTAGTTATAAAAACATTTTAAGTGAGCATAATAACACTTAAGCTAGATCGTGCACCATTAAAAGCAAAAGAAAGGCAGTTATAGACGTAGGAGAATGTTCGATAAAATTATTGATGAGAATTTTGCCGTCTTCCATCAATGTCTCAGCAAGTAAAAAGGCAACTACAGTAATCTATTTGTTGTGCTCACTCACTGGTGTTGTAGACATATTTTTATTTCATAATGCAGTTTATCATTAATCACCTTTCCTTTTTCATCATAATCAATAAAGAAAACTGACAATTGCTTGATTCTTACAAAAAAATCGTTTTATACTTTCTTGCATTTGATTGCCGCTAGAAATGCTAGCAGATGACTATCATGACTATCAACTTTATAAAGTTATTAGCTTCATCAAGAAGAACATGATCATAGAAATGAGACTGAAGAATTCCATAAAAAATTCGGAAAGAGCCAGAAAATTTTGCCGACATGTCTGTGAGATACATCAAATATGTGAATCATCGTAACATGCATGATGATACTAAACAGATGTCGGATTTTAGTCATTATTTCACGATGCAGTTCTTGGTCAAAATCTGGGTGCATCGGATGTGGATAACACTCGTAAAATGTCTTTCTGCAAGCGATAATCAGCTAATAATTGCCTTAAGACATTCGTCATCAAGTAACAAATGTTTGCAATTTACAATGCGCCGCACGGAAGACAAACAAAAAGCGCACGCTGCAAAATGTGATGGATGAATTGATTGAAATTGAAAATCCTCACTGTGGCGTCAAAGTTCCAAATTTACAAGAAAAACAATGTACTTTGAAAACGTTTCCCCGACCAATCGTACGATCGCCCCGCCGGGGGTCTAGCCGCCGCCGCCTCTGAGTGTAATATATATCTACTATAATGTTTGATAAGGCATTGATGGACGTGTAGTTGACAGTTTTTGACGCGAGGTGGTTCATCATAGGTTGAAAGAAAGAAATGTCGTTGACTTTATTTTTTGACATGTAGATTTTACCAGACACTGAAGCTGGGAGTGTGTCGCGAAACGTCTGTCTCTGTGTATACTTTTAGCATTAAAATTTTACGGATAAATCACAGGGAGTGCATTTCATTTATTTCTTTCAACCTATGATTGATGGACGTGATTTTGCAAATGCTTGACCTTGAATAATTTTATTGCATCTGAGTAATGCACCTGTATATAGAAGAAAGTCTGACTAAATCAAGAAATTTCGCCCCCCCCACCATCTGACTTCAGAGTAAATCGACGCCTATGACCATAGACCGCCCTCGGTCTGACAGGCTGCGATCGAGACATAGTATAAGTGGATTTCGCTTTTACATTGTTCTGTCCAACTAACTAGAATATGTTTCACTACCTGTGAGGAAATATTTTTTATTACAACTAAGTTACATATTTTGTCTTGCATGTTTTGCCTGACAACTCTGATATTCTTCTCTGAAACTGGAAACAAATCATGTGTAACTAGAAAAAACGGAAATTACGTTTGCTCACTTGATCGCATTTTGCAGAAGTGTAAAATTGGTCGCATTCGAATGTATCATCATGAAATGCAACTTGTTGATTAGACATCTTAATCTACTATTTTAAATTAAATATAACTGATATTTACAGTGTCTCTTGTAAAGTTCAGTGCTAAAGTATTTTCAACAACTTGACAATTTGCCAAAGTAGCCTACTTTTATTCGGAATCTTGGCCAGATTCCAATAAAAATTATGATTTCTACTCAATAATGTTAGCAATTCAATATCTGCTTGTCAGCTAGGTTGGGTTATGCATTGGTATTTAAGCGATAGTTAATTTGGCTAGACTTTTAATAGCATGTACCATGAAACAATGCCTGAAATGGACTTGAACATATACACGCATTTATGCTATGTCGCAGAATAATTTGTAGCCGGAGCCTATCAAAAATTTGACGGCACTGCAGCCTTGATACTCACTGCGCAACTTACTCAGCAAGTGGCAACACTCAAAAAAACTTTACTTGAAGATGTATTTCATGACATTTTCCCTCATTTCATTTTGCAAAACATTTCTCCCAGTCATTTTAATTTTCAATTTTATCTTAAAATGCATCATTGCAATTGCTTTAATAAATATCAATAAAAAGAATATTCGCAACGAAGGCATAAAGCTATATTTAACCCTCTCCACATGACTGTCTCTGACATAAATTGTAGGCACTTGACACTGTAGCATGAAAAGAAAGCCAACGTGTAAGTGAGGGTTGCTTCTTATTGTCCTAAAAGAGGTACTTGGTTTAACTTGCAAATACATAGCAATAATAATGCCGTCGCCACATAGAGCACAGGCCGCATACACCATACAAATATTTCAAGTAAATACACGTGTAATACACGACTACCCTGGAGTAAACATTCAGGTAAGTAAGTTACTTTCTTACCTTCTCTGCTACTTTTTATTTTTGCAGATTTTCTATTTTGAAGGCCTAATATGCCGTGAGGCTGTCATGATAGCAGTGCTCATTCCTATATGCATAATGCAAGAATAAAATGACGATAGGTATATCTTGGCATTGTCTTACTTAGTGTTGAGATGCATCCATTCAAAATTAGAATTTAGCCTTTACGGCACACTAGTTCAGGGCACAAGGTCCCGAGTATGACGTAAAACTACGTCTCCAATGTCAGGAGGAAAGGTAGCATCTTACCCCGGGTATGGGCCCGATGGCACCGGAAAACGTCCCGCTGGAAAATATGGTCCTCACTCCTGACAATGGTGCTGGTGCCAAGCAGCAATCGAGAAGGAAAACTTGAAACCCGGGTAGACAAAGGTCGTAAGCCGCAATTAAAGGCGGTTGGTCTAGGAGATGGACAGAGTGAAGACCCGGACTTATGAAATCTGTTAGACCTTTAAGTTAATTTTCATCTATGAGTTCCAGCTTGACAAAAACTGGTTGGCATCAGGAAGGGCATCCGGCTATAAAACTTAAGGCATTCGCTCCATAAAAATCATGATGGCAAGAAGAAATGATGGGCAGCAACCAGTCCGTAGGTTGCCATGGGCGACACCAGCCTACAACAAAAGAAAGGTGCAAACCCTCAGCAGACGATGCAGCGTCTTGTACCGCCATATGACGATCAACTGAGATCGGATGGGCGTCATAAGTTGAGGTTCGAGACATGGAATGTTGGTTCCATGGTTGGTAGGAGGCTGACGAATTGATAAAAAGTTGACATCTGCTGTCCTCAGGAAACGAGATGGAAAGGTAGCTCAGCTAGATTTATTGGACCCTAAGGTGAAGAAATTGTGCTGTTCTGCACATTGATGTAGGAGATGATATAATGATATAAATGACATTCATGTACTTTAAACTTAAGTCAGTGAAGAAATGTGTATATCACGGCCATTTCATTAAATACAAATAACATATCCACAATAAATCATTACTTCATCATGCCTTGGTAGCGTACATTGTAATCTAAATGAGTGTCAAGCAGTCCTTTCATTAACGGCCACGCGTCCCCCGTCTCGCGCTCGCCTGTCTGAGGGAGAGGCATCACAAGTTTAGGGAAGTCCGCTATCCTGTTTACTCCTACATCAATGGTTCTGCAACACAATTAACTGGCCACAATTATACAGAAATATGAGAACCGCTTTCATTGTCGAAGATGTATTTAACGCGACATGTTTCGCCTGCTCTGCTTCACGCGTTACACAGGAATGAAGGTACAAGATCTATGACTGGAGATGAAATCACATGAAGTCAAGCGGACACTGGAGATGACAATGACAACAATAAGCCGACAATTAATTATGCGTTCAATTGTCGGCTTAATTGTCGGCTTATTGTTGTCATTGTCATCTCCAGTGTCCGCTTGACTTCATGTGATTTCATCTCCAGTCATAGATCTTGTACCTTCATTCCTGTGTAACGCGTGAAGCAGAGCAGGCGAAACATGTCGCGTTAAATACATTTTCGACAATGAAAGCGGTTCTCATATTTCTGTATAAAATTTGCAAGGGATCAAACATTTTCTCTGGCCACAATTAGCCGGAGACAGAAGGTGGTGGAAGTGTCATACTGAGGCCTTCGTCCTGCAGTGGACAGATATAGGCTGATGATGATGATAATAGGCTGATAAAAGATTCAAATTTTGGTGGCATGGAGAGGAAAACGGTGGAGAAGTAGGAGTTTTGATAGAGGAAAAGCTAATTGATGGATTGTTAGAAGAAGAAAAAGCGGAAGAATAATAGTTCTTAAGCTAACTCTTGGGAGACAGGTGGTACGTGTCATCAGCTGCTACGGACCTCAAGCTGAACGGTCTGAATCAAAGAAAGACGAGTGCTACAACGATCAATGATCAACGATCAAATGAACAGGGTGTCCGGGCAAATTTGAATGAAAATTTCCAGGTGTTTTCCAGGGTAAAATTCATTTTCCAGGTTTTCCAGGGAAAGTTACCAAAACTCAGGGGTCAAATTTGAACGAAAATTTCCATAGACCAGTGGTTCTTAACCTTTTTGCTCGGATTCCTCCCTAACAGTTGAAAGTATGTTAAAATCCTCCCTCTAAACTAGTAGGCCACTATTCAAGTTAAAAAAGAAGTCAAAGATAGCAGCAACAAACATTTTCAAATGCCGACTTCAGGTAGCCTATCACGAAGAATCTAAGTAGGCCTACATGCAAATGGGAAGTGTTACAAGAAATCCAACAAAAAAACTAATGACTGCATTGAGCCTGATACTTGCCGCACAATTCCTGAATTTGAGGTGTCAAATTCGTGAGTTTCAATCTCAAATCACTGCGCACGCTGATGCTGAGTCGATTTCTTTTCCTAGGTATCAAATCTGATACCGCCGACACACCGAACTCGACCAGGTACGAAGTTGGAAAAGGAAGTAGTAGCGTGTGGGCATTGGCTGATAAAGTTGGGTGCTTTTCAACTGTTTCTTGAGTGAGCCATACCATTTGACCTTAATTTATGAATGGAAATGTGACGCCTCGCTTCATTATCTCTCTCTGACCAGAATACTATCTTATAGTCTATCTTGTCGGTGCAACTGAGCAGGCCACAGACAAAACGTCCAGGTGATAATCTATAGCCGCGTAGTTTATTTCCCCTAATTAAAATAATTCGAATGGAACACTCGTACACAGAGATATATTGGTAGCTTCTAAATCTGTGGTCGCAATAGCTATTAAACAGTAGCTGCATAATTAACATCTTGAATATTGGGAAGCGATTAACGAATACTGACGATGATAACTCACACGTGACGGTGAATCAACAAATCCTGTTCATCTCAAATACTCCTTCGAACCTCCTTCCTCCCCAAATCCTCCTTATGTACATCATTCCTCCCCTGGCATATTGAATTCCTCCCCAGGGAGCCACATGGCCCCCGGTTAAGAATCACTGCCATAGACTTTCTGCAAGGAAATTTTACTCAAATGCAGGCGTCAAATTTAAAAGAAAAATTCCGGGAAAAATTTGCTCAAAGTTCAGTTCAATTTTATTATTATTATGAGCTTTAACACCATAAAATTAATATTATTGACGAAAAAAATTTGAAAAGTGGCGTGAAATTGGTTGAATTCTTAAGGCGCAGATGATTCCATATAAAAAATACCAATATATCGGTTACATTATATTTATAAAAAAAATGAAAATATAATCGATCGTGACAAATTTAAAGCTTGCGGATTGAGGAGAACAAAATAGAGAAAGTGTATAACAATCAATAACGAAAAATATAAGACTTAACAATGGAATGTAACAATCAACGGAATATCTGCAAAGTCCACTATATAATAAAATGCAGCAATGCGAACGTCAAAGCGTTGTCATTCAGATAAGATCATTTGAACTGAAGCATTCCTGCGTGAATCCGTGAAAGGCGGAAGACCAAGAGCCAGAAAGATGAACATAATGGTTGATGTGCAGCATATGCATGAGAGTAATCACAATCAGCTTAAGAGAATGACACGGAGAAGAATTGACCGAGGAAAGCTCACTGGCACACGACGTGTCGGGAATTCTATATGATCTACATATTGAAAACCTACTTGAAATGTGTTTGAAAATACTCGATATTAGCCTCGGATCATTCGGAACAAGCCTGGTGCCTAAATGAAGTTTATAGGTTCAGCACCATTTTCGTCAGTAGATTCTGCCACACGGCAATCAAGTGTGTAATAGCATTAATCGTAAATTACGGCTCCTAGTTCCCCATACCACACGACGTTAATGAGGGAGTCTACAGCTCATAGTCCACCATTCCACACGACGTTAATGAGGGAGTTTACAGCTCATAGTTCGCCATTCCGCACGACGTTAATAAAGGAGTTTACGGCTCCTAGTTCCCCATACTACACGACGTTAATGAGGGAATTTACAACTTTCAAGTTCACCATACCGCGCAGCGTTTATGAGGGAATTCACAGCTAGTAATTCACCATACTGCACAACGATTAGGAGTTCGACAACAATTCATACTTCATAGCTAACCATATCACGCAGTTCAGTCTCATTCATGTTGTATACGTTATGATAGGAAATTCCAGTCACTGAAATATTCTAAAAACAAAAAAATTGTATGAGAATGAAGGCCATAATTGCAACAAATAAGTAGAGATATGAAAAAATAAAATCTGGAAAAATTGAAAACACTTCAACTATAGAGTAAGTATGACTTCAACAACTTGCAATTAGTCTCAAAATTTACAAGAGTTTTCAAGGATTTCCAGGTTTTCCAGGGTAAAATTTCATTTTCCAGGAGTTTTCCAGGTGTCTTCCAGGGAGTGCGGACACCCTGAATGAAGCAGTGAGGAGGAACGTAGCCTAAGTGTTTGGAGGAGAATCCTGAGTCGACCTTCCATCATTCATCAATTTATGACCAATACCCAGTAGACTATTTCAGCATAATTCATAGAGTGATTCACACTTTGGACAAGCGATTTGATAACAACTTTTTGAAAGCTTGCAATGGTACTGAAACAGGTCCAGTCGACGCATGCAAGGTGAAAAAGAATGCGAGAGATATAAAAATAAGTATGGAGAAGCGAATATATACCAAGAGTCGACGATGATGCCCTTCAACATGAACTCAAGACTTTACCAACATTGGCAAAGCAGACCAAGTCCTATCTGACGTCGTTCGAAGAATTCCTTGTGATGCTGAGATGAAGTCCTAAGACATCACTGGTGTTCTTTCCGGAGGTGAATCGGTTAGCCAGACTTCTATTAACATTTCCTGTTTATGCTGTTAGTACTGAAAGAATGTTCAGCACCCTTCGAAGACTGAAAAATTGGCAAAGAAGCAGCATGGAAAAGGAACGACTTACCGCTTTGGCAGTGATACAACTACAGGGTGGGCGGAAATTAGATGCTTAATAGAAAATGCCTCTATTTTTGGTGCTATTAGTCAGTTTTATCTACCTTTCCTGGAGAATGTGTACTACGTTAGGGAGTTATTATCGCCAAAGTTTCATTCGAAAATATGCTGTACTTTTTTATTATGGCCTTGTGAAAAAAAGTTCATTTTTTCGAGAAATACTTTTTATAAATTATTTATAAAATCGATATTCGTCATTAAAGAAAAAATATATTCCATGTGAATACTTTATTCAAAGAAAGTGCACATACACACGAATTTGGTAACTCAAAACTCGATGCGTGATCCGCCTCTTTGGACGAGAGTCTGAAGACGTCGAGGGATAACATCCACTGACTTAGACAAAAAATCCGGCGTCACCGAAGTAATGACCTGACGAATCCGCGCCTCCAGGTCGTCCAGTGTCTGCGGTTTTGTTCGATAGACCTCTTCTTTGGCCCAACCCCAAAGGAAGAAGTTACACGGCGTCAGATCAGGACTCCTAGCCGGCCACTCAAGTGGCCCTCGACGTCCTAGCCAGCGCCCAGGAAAGTGCTCACTGAGCCACTCACAATCAGGGTCAATCACAGTCAGGGCAAAGTGTGGAGGAGCACCATCTTGCATGAAGATAACATCATGAATGTTGTTCCAAGTGCTGATAATCGGCTAGACGTCGTTCTGCAACATCGCGAGGTACCGCTCGGCATTCATGGTGTTGCGCAGAAGTACCGGACCCACAATCCGATCCGCAGTCATGCCGCACCACACCGTCACACTTGGTCGTGACTGCAGCTTCTCAGTGGTAACTCGAGGATCCTCTCCCGCCCAATAGTGACAATTGTGGCGGTTGACGAGCCACCGACGTGGAACACGGCCTCGTCGCTCCAGATGAGGTTGCGGAAAATTCCGGGCCATTCCGTGTGCCAGGAGAGCATGGATTCCCCAAACTCCAGCCGAATGTCACAGTCTTCCGCAGAAAGCGATTGGCAGTAGTGTGGCTTCCACGCTCGCCATTCAAGCTCCTTCTTTAGCACAGTTCGCACTGTGTAGCGGGACAGTCCACTTTCTCGAGCTCCCTGGAGGGTTGACTTTCCTGGGCTCCTTAAAAACATCTCCTCGACCATGTGCACAGATTCCGGCAAGTTGGATGTTGAGCAACGTCCGCTTCTGTGTGCATCTGCTACTGAGCCGGTCGTCATGAGCTTAGAATGACAGTTCTTGATTGTTCTGGCATCCACTTGAGCATGCGATTCATACACCGATCGCCACCATCTTTGTACGGCTATGACAGATTGCCACACTTCGTACCTAGCCGCTAATTGTGCACGCTCCGTCAACGTGAAGCGCTCAGCCATAACAAACGCATTGGTATGACAAAATCAATCCAATAGACTTTTGTTCTTAATAATTCGATTTGCAATCACTGACTGGGTTCAAGTTGCAACCGTCGAAAGGGTTGTAAATGAATCGTCATCACTAGTCATAAATGCACAGAACAGAAAATGGTGTGGATGATTAATCGATTAACTTAATCTTAAAGTCATCTAGAAGAGAAAGTACAGCATATTTTCGAATGAAATTTTGGCGATAATAACTCCCTAACGTAGTACACATTCTCCATGAAAGGTAGATAAAACAGACTAATAGCACCAAAAATAGAGGCATTTTCTATTAAGCATCTAATTTCCGCCCACCCTGTATATTACTTCTAACCAAGCATTGGTACTACTCATATTTCACATGAAGGATATTCACCTTGATCAACAGATTTTATCTATCAATTCGTCAAAATATATATCTCCAACTTCTATCTAAGTCTGTGATTTATGAGTAGCTTCCATGATTATGGAAGGACACTGATGAAAACCAATGATGTGGCTAGTGATTTCGAAAAATGTTAATAAACAGAATTTTTTATGTCTATGCAATCTTATTATGATGAAGCATTGTACAAATCCTTTGCCCTCCCCCTTCGTGAATAAATATTCCGCGTGCCCTGCACATAAGTGAAGTGCAGTGAGGTTAAACATGAAAATCGAATGAAAATAAAAAGTCAACAATTAACACAGACCCCTCACCTCATGAATGATAGCTCGTTGACGACTATTCAATGTGTCTGGAAAGTGTTTCACTTCATCATCCGAAAATTTAAAAGCTGACAATTCTTGTCGGTAATTTTCTTCTTCTTCTTTGCTTTCTTTCGTTTCTCGTTTCTTGTTGTCGTTTGACGATAATTTGACAGACACCATCCTAAAGAACAAAGTTCAAAGTCGAATTAAATAACAACAATAGGGTTATAGAGAAAGGTCAAACTGTATTCCTACCTTTCATTCGATTGTTGCTGATGCTTAAACTCATTGGTCGTTTTATTTTTTTGTTTTCTTTTCTTCTTACTATTGGAACTCTTCTTTTCTGTCTGTTCCACCGACGCGAAATCGTTATCATGAACCGCTCCGACATCTACATCTATAAAAAACAGACTGAGTTTCAATCATGTCTGGCATGAACTATTTTGAACATATCAAGCTTGTACGCACAAACTGTTTAGTGTCAAATGAAATCTGAAGGTTACAAATTTTTTTTGCCGTTTTGGGATCAAAACTGCTGCAATGTTGTCCCAAAAAATACGAGTCGAATTATTGCTTAAAAGAAACAAAATACATAAATGGGTTAGGAGAGAACTTGCCGTCTGTTTGTAGCGGTCAATTAACTGGATAGTACTTTTGAATTCTTTCTGTGTTGGAAGACATTCGAGAAAGCACTGCTTTCAGGTCTTCTATTGATCCGAAATTCGAAGCAAGGCAAAAGGCTTTACCACCTTGAGGAAGCAAACCGAAACATAAGCCATGCGGTCACATCCATTACTTCATGGAGGGAGTTGTAATCTTCACGGAACCTAGTATTTCAAGGAGTGCTAATTTGCTCGACTTGCAATGCATCAATTGTCTTCAGACTTTTCTTGAAACTGTTGTGCATTTTAGGCTAAGAGATCCCAGTTTCACGAACATGGCTCTAAATTGTGACATCTACATGAACATCCGCTTAACAAGATCTGAGGGGTCCTCATTTCTACCACTTTCCATCTAAGGGAGCCCCTTTCTCTACGACTTTTCATCTGAGGTGGACCCATCTTTGACGACTGTCCATCTGAGAGATCCCCTACTCATCATCATTCCATCTGTGGGCCCCTTCTCTCTAACAGTCCATCTGAGGGCCCCTTCTCTGAGACTTTCCATTTTAGGGGTCCCGTCTCATGCTCTTTCCATGAAGAGCCCCCTCCTCTGCAATATTCCATGAAGAGACCCCTTCACCTACCCTCCATTCAACTTCTAATGCCTTCTTTTGGGCCCTTTTTACTTTCTAATTTACCCAACGCATATTCATTATACTTAGTATATAGTAAGCTTCACAGTTTTCCACTCCACAAGAAATTTATTCAATGAAATTATAGAAGAAACTAAAATTGTAAATGAAAAACTTTTATTCTCTTTAATTGAAGGACAAGATACACAATACTTTCTAGACTCTTTCACTTGCTCCTGGAAAATCTCAGTGCCCCTACTATCTTTCACATCGAAATTCATCGATTCACGAAGGGCACCAAATTCATCGCCGAAAACCCGGAGAGACCACATGCCTATTCAATGAATTGGGATCAACTCGCTCTTTTCTTGTGGGGGAACCTGTGAATCAAATCTTGAAATGTCAATCCAAGTCCACAAACTGAGAAGCTGAGCTCATCCTCATCATCTACTTGAGGACATCATTAATTTTAAAATGATGCTGCTATTCTAGCCCTTTCTGTGTAAAAAGTAAAAAAAGCTTCAGCAGAACATGCTTCATCGATCCAGCCACCCAAGTTAATTCATCACTCAAAAATCTTAAAAAATAATTTTTACTTAGAAGTACGAACTACTTGACGACAGACTGTAGACGGTAATTGTGCACATGAAATCTTTTCCAATGTGCATCATTGTGATATGCTTATTCCCCCATATGTGTACTTTGTAATGGAAGGATGGTCTACAATTAGAACGAAATATACGAGCACAATAAATGTCATTATTGAAATATTTTCAATGTGGTCTAATAACGTAGTACATTTACGCAGATTGCAAAAATAATACACGCTACTACTACTCATGGCTGTTTCTGTCTTATATGTCTGACATCAGTGAAATTCTAATGAAGTGAATCATGCAGCTAGAACGATAAAATCGTCACGATAAATATTTATGATTTGAACAATGGAGATAAATGATAAATCATTGACTTGAGAGGATGAATGGATTATTGGCTATTGATATCGTTCTAATGTGAGCTAAAGTATTCAAATACTTAGAAGAACACACTTATGGAACAAACGAACATTTTGTCAAGTATTACAATCTGTTCTTAGCTACTAGAACAGATTATCAGCCGAATCTCTTCATATTTTCAGGTGAAAAATATAATGAATGACTAAGAAGGTAAGAAAGTATTGCTGCTTGTGAACAAAAATCAGCAAGATGTGTTGTGTTGTATTCAGTCGATATCCAATAACGTGATCTTAATTAGTATTATATTCAGTACTCAATGGATAATTTTGTATTTGAAAGTCACACATGCAACTTCGGGTATTATTTGCACATAAATAAGGCATTCGAAATGTTCTGAATATAAATACTTTTTACATCATTATGCTAAATAGTCAAATAGCCATCTTTATACCAAATAGTGAAGGCATGGCCAACGAGCTCATAAATTAGCAATGTTCCTTACGAGACCTCCAGCTACCTATTAACGGACTCCAAACCAAGTTGACATCGACTCACCTCCGCTATCGATGAATTCTTGTGCTGTTTGAATAATTGTCGCATGGCCACGCAAATATTCAACAAATCCTCTGATGACTTTATCTTTACTTCTCCATAGAGTTTCTGAGTCACAAATGATAATAACTTGTCTTCGACCCCTGGTCACAGCCACATTCAAGCGACGGTGCTCCGCAAGAAATCCGATTTCTGCCTCGGCATTGGAACGCACGAGGCTGATAAGTATCAATTCTTTCTCACGGCCTTGAAATCCATCGACGGTACAAATTTCCAATTTCTGGAATTTTGGTTTTAAACGATTCCTGATGAATTCTACCTGCAAGTTATATGGAGTAATTACTCCAATTTCCTCTTGACGAAGTCCAAATTTTGATATTCGACGCTTGACCAAGAAGGAAACAATTTCTGCTTCTCCAATATTTCCGCGGGACTGTTCAATCATGGTTTCATTAACTCCGCATCCAGCTGTATCAATGAGGACCAAAGGAGCGTTCACTTCATGTGAGTGTTCTTCAACGGCTCGTAGATGAGGTAAGCTCCTGAATGACAAAATAAACGATAATCAGGGCACACTCTTTCTGTTGAAATTAGGCATCTTGAGAAATATGTTTTCAGATAAAATGACTCAATCAAGATAAATAAGCATAGGGAAACTAGGGTGACATGGCATGTGGGCCTTCTTGAGGAATCTTTTGTGCTAGTCATTACGAAATCACTTGTGCTATTTCCAGAATAATCTCTTTATCAGGCAGCAAAAATATGCCTGCTTCAGTAGTTTGCATCTCAGGTGATCTTGAAAGAAAATCACTGAAAAATCGCCTTTTTTGGAGTTTGGTAGAGTAAAGTTCTAATGTTGCTGCATATACACACGAAAGAGTTGAAGAGTAGAATTCTGTCCAAATTTCTTCTAGAACGAGGACTTCATGTAAGTGGTGATATAACATGACCACATGAAACGCACATAATGTGATGGACACAGGAGCATATGATTTGATGGGTAGAGTTAGCATACTTTTTGAAGAAGATTTGCGATAATTATTTAGAAATCATCATGGGACTCCTGTTTTCCAATTAAGTGGTAATCGACCAGAGAGGCCATTTTTAAGGCTTTTCAATGCTATTAACAACTTTCATATATAGACCTGATATGGAATACCGAGGTTAACTGAAAAGGAATTGGAAATTCAATCATCTATCTGCTTATAAATTCATTTTTCCATCTGAAGACGAAAGTAGCAATTTTGAATGATGCATCATTTGAAAGCTCTTGTTGTCAGCTTCCGTCGTCATGATCACTGCCGGCACCGATACTAACGTCTATATGTTCACATTTTCAAACTTGGGCTTGGACGAGAATTAATTTATAAATAGATGATATTCTATTGCATCTGTATTGACTGCCTTTATATGTGTTGATATAATATATGGTATTTGCCATCTTCCCTTCAATATTATGCGCAGTCAAGGCAATAGATTTCTTTTGATTCAGGCTGCTCCTCTTCTCTCCCACGCTTTCACAAGCTAAGCCAGTGACTGGATAGATTTCTATGCCATCGTCATGACAATGGCTATGGAAGCCGATAAACTACGTGGGACGTACAGTTCCCACTTCTTTTTCAACTATTCAAATATTGACAGCACCACCTATATTGATTGAAACCCTCTATGCTAACTCTCCCCACACCAGACCACGATTCTATAAATGTTAAATATATACGGATTCCATTAATCATTTATGACCGGAGCGTAGCTTCAAGGAATGGCTAAGGATGGGCAATGACACATGCAGTGGTGGTCGAATATCAACACTTAGCCTTCATTTATTAAGCAGTGACAGCGTTTTTACAAAACATATGGCAAGTAACCCAGTCTCTCCCTACCCTATATGATAGTCTGATAAGATTCTCGTTGCAACAACTAAAGTACATCTCAAGCATTGCAGGCAAGATAAGATGAGTTATCATTACCACTTGATTATTTCTATCGACAAGTCGTTTTCCTCTTTGGGTTGTTCTCCATGATAGGTACACTTCCACGACAAATACTTTTCCACTTTATGCCGACAAGTTGATATACTCAACCAGTAAAAGTCATCCAAAATCAAATTTGGCGAAAAGATTCAACATCTTGAATTTTGTGACAGCTACATGTACGAGTGTCTGCCATTCATATTCACATGTAGTTCAATTTTTGGCCACACCATTTTCCTCAAAGATTTATTTCTTTAAAATTTCAAAAAGCACATGCGAAGCCTTCACAGTCATTCATGAAGTGCTTTTCTGACTTGATGAAAATTGATTGCTGTTCAACAGGTATGAAGATATTTTGCTGTTTTTAATATGGACTATCTAGAATTATTCTGTCTGGAATGCTGCTCAAAGTGTTGAAACACAGACAAGTTTGTAGATGTCATGTGGTCACTAATTCTTAATCAGTAGGTCTGACCAATGAAAGATAACTGACAGACTTGGCGAATGACTTTGTACACGGTATTCTTTGTACTGCAAGAATTGTGCATTGTAATGACTGTCCCTGAAACCTTGCTTCTTAAAAAGTAAATCAGATAGTCTCAGCAATTCTCTCGCAAACTCAAAATCTTGCTCCTTTGCTCACCATGTGTGAATGGAATTGTTACACAAGTGACAGGATTTTTCTTATCTGCTGTATACCTCTCTTGTACATTTTTCCTGGTTGCGAATCAGTTGCTGCGAGCAAAAAGAAATTCATCTTCTCATGACACCAGGGAAAGTGATAAATTTATTGAATAGACTGAAAAAGTTCGTTATCCGCAAAAGTTTACACAGACAACAAGAAGAACGTGCAAGAAAAGTGTAGATAAGAAAACCCAATCACGTGTGTAGGAAGTCCATTCGTAAGTGATTCATGAGTAAAAAAGCATTCCAGACATTTTAGATGGTCCACATTAAAGCAATAAAAGATTCTAAATAGCGTCAATTCTATCAAGTCTGAAAAACACTTAATGAATGTTTGTGAAGGAAGAGACACTCTTTATTTTATATCATGATGCACATCCTCCACTTTAGGCTCCAGGGGAATATATATCTGGTGACCGTGGTACAATAGCTCCATTGACAACTGGCAAAGACCGCACAACGGGATTTCTTCAGGGAGCATGCAAGTCCGAGAGCACCTGCTTGATGGCTGTCTGGGGTAGCGATAATTTGGTCTGGCTACTTGGAGTCCGGGTTGGCTCTTGCGGGGTTCCTGGACCCTACGAGCTAGTGCTTGTAATTGGGGGAGACCCCCGTAACTGGCAAAAGTCCCTCAGACGCCACAGTCAGCGCTAGAGAGCACGTCACTGATAATGTGGAAGATTGCTGACAGGGTTGTCTCTGTTGAAAGTCAGCATGACACAGGTGCAAACGAACCGGGGTAAAGAGCTTGACGGGGGACTTCCCATAAGAGCAGCTCTGTCCCTTATTGCTTAATGGAGTGTTCCTGCATGCCTTCATCCTTTGTAACATATCATGGCCTCCAAGGGTGGTGCAGGGCCGTTGTTAGTTTGATGCTGGGTGGATTGGGCTAGATTGTTGCTACTCTTGGCACCCCCGCACGTTCGGGTGTTTCCAAACCATATAGTGCAGTCATGATTTAATCACACTTTTATATGTGATATGTTTACTACATGATATCAATACATGCTTCAGGTCTTACTGATATAAATTTATAACTATCTGTCAGTAAAAATTGTCTGATATCATACGAGTCCAATGCTTATAATTTTTTTCTGGTAAATCCAAAGAAGATTGTTATAATTCATATAATTTGAAAGCTCTGTCATTACTCAACCCTTCTGAGATTGTTTTCTGTCTTCAATTTATTTCATGTGTTTAATGTATTCAATTGATTCAATCTCAGGTTGTAACGGCCATTTCAAAATCGTACGGTCAGCACTTTGTGTCCGTGCGCCAGTTTATCCTTTTTTGTAATTAATTTTCGATATTTGTTTTGTTTATATTCAAATGTGACAAACTATAATTTGTAATGAAATTCCTTTAATTACAGATTATATGAAATTAAATGCATCTGACTACCAATACTATTCATTTGATGGAAGCTAGTGAAATTATACACAAAGATAATTTATAATACTATAATTTTTAAGTCTCAAGTAGGCACATTACTAGAACAAGATATAGAAAGGTTAATAATAATAAACCGCAGAAGGTAATACATGTTCGCGATCAACAAAAATCTAATATTAGGTAGGCCTACATGTTGATGATTTTCGGATCATGCTCCTGCCTTACTCCTTGACAAATGCGAGCCAGCTCGCGAAAGCTCGGACGTGTATATTTTTTAGCAATAAAGTGTAAATATTTTTAGCAGCAAACTTATTCCTGGGGAGGACGAGACAAATTGGTGTGATATTCACAATGAGATAGGGTGTTAGTTCGAAACACTGGGATTAGATTCAAAAAAGGGGAAGGTCTTCTGGATGCTCTGATATATTTTCTTGGAAATCGCTTTCCAAGACATTGAATGTTGAAAAATGTTGGCTTCTTTTCTACTGTCCGAACATTTGGGGTTGGCGGATGCATATTTTTCTTAATAAACCATTCCAGATATCCATTTAGAACAAGAATCCTCTTCAATTGGTCCAATTCTTTTGTCAAAAAATTCGGAGAATACATGTCATGCGAACGCTTGGTGAGTGTCTTTTTAAGATTCACTTTGTACCGTTTTGGACTGAATAAACAAAAGTCATTGTAAAGTCCTACAAAACACTCCTTTCGATAAATCGTGGTTTGATTATCGCCGTCTATAAGATGGATCTGCACTTCCAGAAAATGATCAGAAGGCTGCTCTCCTGTGTATTCTATGGCTGTATGTAAGCTATTACAACATTTGAAGAATTCAAAAATTGTGGAGTCATCGCCAGCAACAATAAAAGTGTCATCTATGTACCGACAACAAAATTTCAATTTTTCACGATCAAGATTCTCGAATAGCTTTTCTCTCCATATTTCCCATAAATATCTGGCTGAATGCCACACTCAACGGAGAACTCATCGCAAGTTCATCCATTTGCTTGCATATATTTTTGTTGAAAACGAATTGCACGTGTAAATAGAACAATTAAACATTGAGTTGCATCCTTGGTTGAAAAATGGAAACACACCTGAATAGCTGCCATTTCCTCCAATATCAGGAATCATCAGCAGGTCTAATTCACATCTCTCAATATCGACACAACTCTTTATTTAAAGTTGCAGTCATTCCGGAGCAGGGAGTTGTGAAAGGCCTGCTGATGATTCCTGATATTGAATGGAATGGCGTCTGTTCCTATTTTTCAACTGAAGGTACAACTCAATATTAAATTATTCAACTTAAATTATGTTTGAAAAAACAGCATTTAGCAATTACTGCAGGCGCACGAACTTAGGCGATTTGCCAGTAGTGTGTTTAAAGTGATATTTAATGAATGGCCGTCGAAATTTCATTAACTTGCTAATTGAAAATCTCGAATTGTACATCTTGAGACAAAATAGATAGCAGCAGACGGCTGCTTTCTTCGGATAGCACCATTTCATGTAATTTTGGAGATGGTCGTCCGTTCTGATATAGTTTATCGCATATAGCATTATACATATTACATACAATTATGTATATGGTTTCTTACGCAGGTATATAGGTAAATAGGATCTTAATGTGAAAAGAAGTACATTGGCCCATATCTTCGATTTTCAATTTGACAATCTCCTCTCGGAAAGTCTTAGAATCTTTCACATCATAAGCATCGAAGCTTGATAAGATTGGTCTCTGAAGACGATCGTCAATATACATGTACCGAGAAATCAAATGGAATGCCGAACCGACCATCGACAGAAATGGTCGCAGGCGAGTACCGTCTTTATGAACCTTCGCTAGGTCATGAAGTCGTGGGATAATGCCATGCTGCAATAGGTCTTCAGTGGTTGGAGGTGATTGGGCCTCTACTACCAGTTAATCAATAACACTCCCGATTCTTGCGTGAACATATTATCATTCCAGTCCACCTCATATTCCAATTTCTGAAATTTCTTGGGGTCACGTAAAAGGCTGTGGATATTTATGGGATACATGGAGAAAAGTTATTCAACAACTTTGATTGTGAAAGATTAAAATTTTATTGTCGGTACATAGATGACACCTTTATTGTTGCTGACGATAACTCCAACATTTTTGAATTCTTCGAATGTTGAAATAACCTACATGCAGCCATAGAATTCACAAGAGAGCAGCCTTCTGATCATTTTCTGGAAGTGCAGATCAACCTTATAGATGACGATATTCATAGGTTAAACCTCAATTCATCGGAAGGAGTGTTTTAGAGGACTTTACGACAACTTTGGTTCATTCAGTCGTGTGTAGTGACTTTATAAGTAGCACCTGTGATTTTATCTTTTGCTCTTTTATAGCCTGTTGCTTAGCTTATTGATCTAATTAACCTATTGTCTTTACCTATGGCATGATCTTGACGTAGTTGTAAGTTTTAAACATTTAAGTTTTAGTCATTCGTGTACAATCATTTCACCACTTGTTGTATGTTCACACAGAGAAGAAGCAAAGTGTTTTAACTTACGCAATCAAATTTCTTGAGAAATTTAACTGCCGAATTAGTATTTCGAGCATCTGATGTGGCCATCATCAAAATTATACTAAATAGCTGGCATTTACTAAGCTACACAAAATTCAAATTACATAGATTATTGACTACAGCATTCAACAATATATTTCTAAAACTCTTGCGGAATGAAATCGAAATCACTTACACTAAATAAATATATACCTTGTACTTACAGACAAGAGATATCTATACAGATGAATTAATCAAGTAACTTAGGTCTAACTGAGAGCGGAGTTCAATGAATAAGATTTCATAAATTAAACGATTGCATCTGTTTGGGTACTGTTTTAAAAGTCGGAGATTTGAGAGTCAGATGTTATTGTCGCGGTGCTGTTGTTGCCTATGTCTCCCCTAAGCTACTTGATTAGTTCATCTGTGAAAATATCTCTCATTATTTAGTATACGTGTAAGTGATTTGAGCGGATGTGATTTCGATTTCATTCCATAAGACTTTTAGAAACCAATTATTAAGTGCTGCAGTCAATTATCTATGCATTTTGAATTTTGTATAGCTCAGTAAATGCCTATGACTAGCCACAATTCTGATGATGGCCACTTCAGATGGTCGAAACACTAATTTGGGCATTCTTATGTCTATCATAGATGAAATTGGGGATAAAGACAAAATTCATTACAGCGGCAACGGAGTGAAACATACATGTCACATGATACAGTATAATTTGAAACAGTATGTTAATTACCCCAGTTCATGATTGGAGACAGATGGATGAGCTTTGAGCTTTCCTTCATAAAACTGCTGCGCAGACCATCCCATGATATCTGAGTGCATTCTGTATTGAGTTGTGAGCATTCTAGTCACCTGATCACCTGGATAGAGTTGAAGAACACGTTCCATCAGACTCAGTTCGAGACCTTCTTGACACGCTTTTTTTGAAAGCACTGTTGGAGGAAGCTGAAGATGATCGCCAGCCAGAACACAACGAGGAGCACGTAATAGCGCCAACCAACAAGCCGCTTCTACAGACTGTGGAACAATTACATTCCTGGTACATGTACTTACAATGTGAAACTTTAGAATTATTATCCAGCAATAATATCATCAAATAATTTTATGCATATAATATATGTATGATCATAAGAGCATTACCTGGGAACATTCATCTACAACAACTAAATCAAACTGAACTTTCGCCAATGTTTTGTCCTCGTGCAATCCTGTTAGTGTTGAGAGAACTACTTCAGCACGCTCATATATTTCTTGAAGCGCCTTCGCTTCTCTCTGTCTCAACTCTTTTCTTAACTCGGTCAGTTCTTGTCGCCACTTGAAAGTACTCTCCTTTCCTTTCATTGCCGCCATTCGCTGTCTGACAATGTCCATCTCCTTCTGAATATCTTGAACAAGTTGCCAGCTATCGCTGCTCGCCAATCGAGCTTCCAATGAGAACTTTTGTATGTGTGGCATCACACGTGCGGCATGACCTGAAAATTTCAATGAAGTGAGACTTTTCTAAGACAGTGATATACTCAGACCACCCACCGAGTCTAACTATTCTTGGCTGCGGTTGGGCAGTCGCCAATCTTTCAACAATGTTGTCTACAGCCACATTGGACGGTGCACAAGCTAGGATCCGCATTTTCCTGTGACCGTGTCGTGGTAGCAGAGCTTGAAGAATCAATTCGATTATAGTGGTTGTTTTTCCAGTGCCTGGAGGGCCATGAATGACCGCCACGTCGGGACGAGATAAAGCAAAAGCTACGGCCTCACGCTGGGATTCATCCAGATTGTCATTAAAAAATGCGAGAGTTGGTAGTGGTGGTGAAACAGCTGGTGGAGCGGTGTTGAAAAGAACATCCACGAGATGAGCGGCAGGACTGTCATGAGATTTCGACTGGAGAGTTAGCAGACCTCTGTAAATGGAGAAGATAATCTCAACGTAGTGTGACCTAAATTGAAATGTAGAAGAATATATTAACCCAATTGTTATGATATTGCACGTCCAACTCGGTAGTTGCAGATTTATTTCAGTTATAATGCGAATTGCACGCAACAAAAGATTTCGCATTTTAATCCTCTTCATTCTGAGATAGGAAACAGTAAATCAGCAGAAAAACTTTTCGCTCCAGCACAAGACGCAATGATTATCGCAGGCAATGTTCCATTAAAATTCATTCATGAGATTCGAATAGAGAGAAAATAAAACAAGCAGCAAATAATTCTTTTCTGTGGTTCATTCATACAAATAGTGATGTTATCAAAACTACTATCAGATTAGATATTTATAGACATTTATGACATTGTCATACTCAGAGTGTAAAAAGCCAGAAAAAGTACGAATAAATATATTTTCGAAGAAAATTTATTATATCTTAAATACACTGTTCATCAAAAAATATCGCACCCTCAGCTTTTTCTTGCCAAATGTTTTAAGAAAATTACCAGATTCTGAATTTACATTTCGATGCCTAGAGCATAGGAATAATTATTACAAATGAAATGTCATCCTTTTCTGCATGAAAAGATAGTACTGTCATGTTATACTTTCAGACTGTTTCACAATGGAACACGACATAGTTGAAAAAATCGAAGAATTAAGGAAGCGGAAGAACACAAGCTTGAACGAATACAGTAGAAAATCCTGTGATAATTTAGATTATTTCAAGTCTAATGCGCTTGAATGCAAATAATGCCTAAAACATAGAGATGCATAAACTAGTACGGAGTAAGATGCATAGCACTTATAAAAGGCAGGCTGACCCATCTTTTAAGGAGAAAGGAAAAATAAATCAAAACTAATAATCAATTTAAATTTTATCGACTAAAGACGAGAGATAGCCTCAAAGATAATCACAAGAAATTATGGAAAAAAGAGTGACACAAATGAAATTTATTAACGCACAAAAACAATGTTTAGTATACGTACAATATTAAAGTTTCAGGAAATAGAGAGCTTGCATCATTGATAATGTTCATCACGGGGAGCCACAAATCGTCACTTCTCATTTTTATTTTAATCTTGATCACAATACCTTTCGGGCGTCCCAGACGGCCATCGTCAGGCGAATAAATGTAGCAGCAGTGTTGCCGTACATGCAGGGTTGCCACTTCAGAAAGACAAAAATGCAGACTTAATGACTTGCTGATACGTCAAGCAAAGAACAAACCTAAAGTCTTCGCCAGCTTTGCGTTGAACCCTGTCAAATAATACTTGTATATGGAAAATTGCGGTAAGCATGACTTTCAACCGAAATGAAAAATTGAGACAAAATTGAAGTAAGGAGCGGCACGTTGATTAATTCTAGGAAAGCCGATTTTTACCTTTGCTAAGGATTTAAATAACGATTGATTATCCAAAGCCATTCAGAAAGCTACATCTAAATATTTTCAACTTTGGTAGATCATATTTCGCCGGTTTAGTCGCATTGTAGCTTGGATCTTCATCAGACTTATATTTCGAGTTATCCAATGAAAGCATGAGCAGCCCAACGGTCAGTTGAGCAGAGGCACACAAAATTTTAAATCGCATCTTTTCTGGCTAATCAATTGTAAGGTTGACTAATGTAATCTTATATATTTTATATATAACAAGAAGCAGTGTGTCCAATGGCCTACGTTTGCTACAACCATGAGCCAATTGAAGGACAAGCCAGTGGTAATGGGGTCTAAGCTAACTTAAGCCTGAATAGCTACGAATACTTTCTCGAAGCTTCCTTGACCTGAATGCGCAATCTTCACATTATAAATATACAATTGCATTTGTCAATACATGACTTAACACAGACCTACATGCCGGCCAGACCTACCGGCCATTGCAATCATATCAATAAGGCGCAAAGTTCATTTACTTCGAATAGGTCCATATTGAGTTCAAAAAATGAAAATAAGCATCATTGTATTTGCTGTTTGGTTGGAGAGAAGACGAATGATTATTTCATGAAGTTTTTATGAATTTATTTCATGAATTTCATTATTTCATTTTTTATTTCATTTGCCCTTCTACATTCAATACATGACGAGCAGTAATGTGCGCATTTCTTAATGCGTGAAGGCGTTGTATAACCTATCTCGCTCTAGACTTGAAACTCATCTGAGACGTGAAATTCAGAATGATTCTTACCACATTGCTATAAAACTCGCTCACTCACTCAATCACTCATCCCTCTTTGCGTCCTTTGACTCCAGAAGATGCTGGGTTAGACGTTTGCTGCTTGATTATGGACTTCCGTTTCGGTCGATAACGGGCGTCCGCTTCCTGGGCTCCAACACGCTTGAAGTCATCTTTCACCACTTGCTTCCAGGTCTTCTTTTGTCTTCCTGCTCCTCTTTTACCATCTACTTACTACATAAGTTTTCTGATCCACTCTGTCTCATCCCTTCTTACCACGTGGCCAAAACAACGTAGTCTTTGGCTTCTCGCGGCGTCTGTGATGTTCTGAAGACCCATTGCTTTCCGAATGATGTCGATATTGCTTTCGATTTCCTATTCGATAGTCTGACACCACACATCCACCTCAGCATTCGCATCTCTACACACTCAAGCATCTTCTCATGGGATGAAAGCAGCGTCCATGACTCGCAACTATAAAGTATAGCTTGTCGCACAGAGGCTCCATACACACGACCCTTGGTTCTTAAAGATTGCCCTTTGGACGTCAAGAAGGATTGCAGCTCATGGAATTTACACAATCCACATCTTGTTCTCGACACAACTACCGACTCAACACTTCCAGAGAGCGATCGAAAACGTCCACAAGATAGGAGAAACTGTCCACACACTCAAGGCGAGCTCCTTCCATGTCGAACCACACTCCGCAGTCGATTCGACATTCATGTTTGGCCCTGATGCGCATGCTCGGCAAACGAAGTTGGTAGCTCCGTTCAGGTCTCCCTTCACTTGGGCTGCATCTCGCATGCACCCACTTCGCACAGGAAGTACACCGAATGGAGCTGCTTCCGACTCCAGTACCACAAACCCCACATCGCCATTTCGCTGTTTGGTATTTTCTTTCAATCCTATCCCTTGTTTCACTAACTAAGGTTAGACCTGAATGTGAAAGAAACAAATTGTGATATCGACAATCTTTCTCTTGGAACTGGACTGCAACAGATGCCGAAACCGTTCATGCAATAAAGAACGAACTCGTAAAGATTCCTTGCGATATTTTCTCCCACTAGTTCCTGATTTCCCCTCGCTTCAGGGAATGACGCGGTTAATCTTATAAATTAACCGGCTAAGAAAAAATTAACCGCGGTTAATCGGTTAAGAAAAAATTAACCGCGGTTAATCAACCTATTAAAAATTGTAACTAAAAATGCAAGCTATTTCATTGACACTTTCACAAGATTTTATAGGCACGTTTTCTTATTGCTAGTAGGCCCTATAGAGCAAGAAATCCGCAAGTCTAAATTAGTGCCCACAGAAACTGCTTCAGACAATACATAGCCTATGTAAGATAATCAAGTTCCACAATTTAGTATTCAGTATCTTATCCATGTAGTTTGTTGGTATTATTTTTTCTCTGCTCTATACTATATCACTCGCACAAAAAAATAAGTTTCGGTCAATATCTATAAATTCTGATGAATAAAACTACGTCATCGAATAAAAAGGAATTACACATGCCGCATGGTATCTACCATATACTGATTTCCATGTAAGTTCGGTGAATGATTTCAACAATGAGTTATGAATTGTAGTGTAAAAATAATATGGCACTTGCGGTTTTCTTTTGAAGACGCATTCGTTTCTTGTCAAAGATATTACCAAACGCTGAAAACAAACGTTCACTGCTTGCAGATGTAGCTTGAACGGTAAGATACTGCTTGGCAAGTTTTTGAAGTTTTGGAAAAGATAACCCATGTATTTTCCACCATTCCAATGGATCAACATCTATGTCAGTAACGCACATCTCGTAATTCTGAATTTCTTGCAAATTTGTCTGTTTGACATTTATTAAAGGAGTACTTTCCAAAAGACTTCCATAATCGACTTCGTTTCTCACATGCTTTAGTTGGCGGGCACTTCAGTTCGGAGGAATCCGCTTGTTCCCAAATGCTTTGTTTTACTTTCTTCTTCATATCTTGAGGCAAGAAGTCGAGTGATTTGAATCGAGGATCCAGAAATGTTGCTCGAATGTGAAGAGACTTATCAGTGAGAAATTCATTATCGTCCATAGAAAACCGGATAGATAGATTCGTGACAAGTGCATTGCGTAAATGACTCGCTCTCATAGATAAGTCTTTGTGAGATTTCAGTTTACTGACAACAGCAAATAAGATGGGATAAATGAGAGAAATCGAAACACTTTTGCTTGCTTGCCACTCATCCGTAGCCAGGAAAAGGTCGCTCAACAAAAGTTGAATTTCTTTCAAAAGATCGATTTCGTTCGTGCAGAATGATAATAGCTTCTTATCGCTTGACTTCAGACTGGTGTTGGCCTTGATCATGAAATCATATGCGGTAAAAAGTTGAATGAACGAATCAATCATGATATAAGTGGAGTTCCAACGTGTTTCGGTTGCTTTTTGTAATTCGGTTGCTTTCTTATTTGGGAGAAGATGGCCCCGGCATTGTCTCAGCTCGCGAGACAAAGTCTCTGATTTCTTTATACTTGCCACAGCATGTTTAACTTTCGCGATAAGTTCAGTTAAATTATCACTTGAATCATTGAGGGAATCCTTGATTGCAAGTTGTAGAAGATGAGCTGTGCATCCGATATCATATTTCACACGTTTCGTCAAGCGGAGTGTGGCGTTCATATTTGCTGCAGTATCGTGGGTGCAACAAAATGCTTCGATGTTAGTAGTAACCCCGTGCCAAATTCAATTCCAAAATGTGAAATGCTGAGTCATCATGCTGACTCAGCCCCCCTCTCTGGAAGGAAGGTGAGGGAGAGCCTCAAGGATGTGATGGAAGGATGGGTCCGAGAGGAAGAAACTGGTCCCCCCCTCTGGAAGGAAGGAAGGAAGGAGGAGTGCTGAGGCAAGGGGTGGGAAGGAAGGTGATGTGTGAGGGATAGAGTGAGGAAAGGGCGGGTGTTGGTGGTTTTGGGATGAGAAAGTCCCTGTTTCGACATGAAGGAGACCTCGGATGAGAAAACGGAGGCCAGATTCGGGCTCTACGTGAAATTTTGGGTTAGGAAGGATGTTTCCAGCGACATTGGAGAGAAAAAGTTTTGAAGACCTCCCCCCCCCTCGGCAACGATCTTCCAACTTTGGTGTTAGAGATCGTACAAAGTCGTGCAATAGCTCATTTGAAAGCTAAGAGTGAGAAAAATGCAGTGGAAAGCTCAGTTTGGACTAATTTTCCTGGGTTTAGGGAGGAAAATGGCAGGAAACCGTCAGAGTTGGAAAAGTCAGGTTTTGGTGGTTTTGGGATGAGAAAAGTCGTTTTTCGGGAAGAAGGAGGTCTCGGATGGGAAAACGGAGTGCAAATTCGGACGTTTTGGTCAAAGTTGGGTCTAGGAACTTCATCCCAACTCAATCGGAGAGAAAAAGTTCTGACCTCCCCCCCCCCTCGGCAGTGATCTTCTAACTTTGGTTGTAGACATCGTAGAAAGTCGTGCCATAGCTCGTTGGAAAGCTGGGAGTGAGACAAATTCAGTGGAAAACATGGCTTGTTCGTATCTGCCTTCGTTTAGAGGTGAGACGTTATTGAAAATTTTGGACCTTGGCGAAAAACGACAGAGTTAGAATGTTTATGAAAATCGCTCTAGCGGGTGAAGCAAGCCTCGGACGGGAAAACAGAGACCAGATTTGCAATCAGCGTCAAATTCTGCTTCGGCATGGTAAATTTGGAAGTCATCGGAGAGAAAAAATTTTTCATCATTATTCCGAAAAACGAGTTAGAATTTTTGCGATGACTGTGGGCTGTAGAGCCAAAACGAAGCATCGGATGGGAAAATGGAGGGCAGATTCGGATTCAGCGTCAAATTCTATTTGAAATTGGCGAATTTCTAGCTCCATCGGAGCACTAGAACCGGAGATAGACGGGTTTTTAGTGTTTGGATGATGGGTATTACATCATCAGCTGATCGCCACACACTATATAAGCGGGAACCGACGGAGACTTTTCATTTAGAGGAGAGCGATTGTCAAAGGTAGGTCGTCTCTCCGAGCTCCGATGATAGCTTCGGACATTCCAAATTCCGGGTTTCTGTCAGAAACCGACTTAGAAAATTTCATTGCTGAAGTCAGCTAAGGCGTCAGACTTAGAGGTTCGCCAGGAGATGGCCTTCGTCTCCAGGCCATAAAAGACTCCAAAACTTTAAAGGCTTGTAACTTTGCTTCTACAAGTCCGTTTGACTTGATTCAAAAAAGATTCGGTTGCTATTGACCTGCTCTAAGTGATAGTACTTTTAAATATATAATTATAGAATATATATATTAATAGATACTTATAAAATTTCATAAGTAGTGCTAAAAAGTTCAAAAATTTAAATTCACTAGTTTTGGAGGTTTTCTGGGGTTTTCGACCCTGCTGAAGTCAATGAAAGGATTTTTAATGATGTCTGAGCCAGTCTTTTCATGATATAAGCAGCTTTTCACTGAAAGTGAGCAAGACACAGAGTTTTGCTGTAATATTCCACTGACAGGGTGTTCCTTCGGGACGGCGGACGATGCCGTAGTGATAAGTGTGGCAAGGGAGTGTGTCATATTTTAAACCGAAACCGCTGGGGCAACTCATGTCTCATGTTGGGCATTTGACACAGTTCTCAACGTAGCACTTTGAACGCCAATCGGTTGAGTCTTAGCTATCTTGTCATGGGTGGCCTCTAAACATCTCCATTGCAAAACGCTGGTGAATCAAGCTCTCTACGGCTTGCTATCAAGCTGATCAAAGTCTGCCAACCTCATACCAACTCTACAGGTTTTCATGTCTGGCGATCAAGTCATGGACGGTGCAAGTCACGGAGATTTTCGGTGTGATACTTCCTGTGGGTGGGCGTTCTTTTGAGACAGTGGTGAAGTCCGTAGCGATGAGTACTGCACGGGACGTGGGCAATGGTAATCCTTGTGAAACCTCTCTGCGTCATGTTTCCAAGTGGTTGCCTTTCGTCTCACCGTTGTACTCTGACCGCCAGGGCGACATTTAGCTATCTGCCACAGGTTACCTCATAAAATCTCCATTGCACTTGTCTCCCGACAGTTGGCCAACCATGCGAGAATGAACCATCAGTTCTGCTTGTCTCTATCACGGAGACGAATTGATGAAGGGATGAAACGGGAGGACATTCATGCGCCACACGCAACACATCACAGACTTCTCTCTTTTCTAGTGAACAAGCTCTTGTCAGTTTCGTCAGAAAGTGTATCATGGTTTGTAAAAGTTTTACTGCAGCACAGGTTGATGTATAGTTAGAAAAGTTTGATCATGATGTTTTATGAAACACAAGTGTCATGAAATGTAAGCGTTAGTGTAGTCAAATAGTTTTTACTACAACTCATGTTTGTGAAAGTAAAGTATTAGATTACACAGAGTCATCAATACTGTCAAAGGTGTACAAGTAATATCAAGCATATTCAACTGAGTGTCCATTCCTGACACTCATGATCATTTGAAATTATTTGAAGATGAAAAGTTGCATTCGTTTCCCAACTTCATGGTCTGTAGCAAGAGAGCTTGGCTATTCGTTGAAGGCTATAGAAAGTGTTACAAATGTAAATGAAAATATTAAAGCTGGTGCTTTAGTTGAAAGACTAATGGATCTAGATGAGCATGCTATGAATCATCATTTGGATCGAAGATGGATAGAGGATTTTTCCATGCTGCAATGTAATGATAGTGAAAATAGTGAAATTGGTGCGATCTGGAGTGAAAAAGAAAAAAAGTGACATTTGCAACTGATTTGTCAAGTAACTCTACCAATAAAAGTGACTTTAGAAAGAAATTAGAAGAAGAGACGTTTAAATTATTATGTGAACGGAACTGCGTTGAGTGTTTTAAAAGGGAGCGATTCCTTCTCTTTTTACCATGTTGTCATTCTGTTATGTGTTCTACGTGCTATGTACCTTTGGAAACTATGTTGTGTCCCATCTGTGATCAAGAAATAATTTCAGCAGTCAATGTATATAAATGATGTTGATGCAATCCTAGTCGAATTTAAAACAGTCATCTATGACCATGACACCTCTGTATCATCGTCTCATTGAAAAGAGAAAGCATGATTATACAAGGCATTGGATTCTTGTGTTGGAAAAACTATTATCATCCAGTGATTGTAGAGAGATGATACATCGTTTGAGTAATGCTATCATCATTCACGCAAACTGTGAAGATGTTGACTATATGCTATCTTATAATTTTAAACCAAATCAGTTTACGAATATGTTTTCATCACTGTTACATCATGGTATTCTTTCATTACCTTGCTTGGAGTTATGTATTCTACACGTTGCTTATGGGAAGCCTTTTCCACTTACGCACAATTGATGCAAAGGCATTAAACTTTACAAACATCGTCATACAAACAGATTGTTCATGTCTGGCTCATAACATATCAGCAAACGACCTCACTGAATGATACATTGCAGCTATCCACACATGTATCTGCTTCTGACTATCCTACTGGTACTGTCGCTGTTCTCAGTGTATTGCTTTTTACTAGTGCTGTACTCAATGTCTTCCTCTATTTCATTGCGTTTACGACGGTGATGTTTCAACGCTGCTGTCGTGTTTAAGCAAAGAACACTCTAACATCCACCTGTAAAAAATGGCTAGACGTCGTTCATCTCACCGTTCACGCAGACAAAAGTGTCAATCAAATGCAAAAAAAAATTCTGTCTCACGCTTCGTCGCTTATTAACATTAAAGCCATCTCATCGATGCGAGGCAATGAAGCTGGCAAACAATGCCTTCATTCGTAAAATGTGTACGGAAATACGAAAAGTGCGTTATATGACATTAAATAGCAAAAAGGCCAATGCAATTGCCAGACATGGTAAAGTTCTTCGCACCTTGAGCAATCCAAAAACATCAATTCCTACAAAGCGCAAACTATTATCACAACGTGGTGGCTTCTTACCACTTTTAGCGCCTATCATCATGGCAGCTGCCGGTCCTGCTTTGGGAGGTTTAGCTGGTGCTCTCGCAAATAAAGCCATTAATGGATAGATACTAAGTTAAATGGTATGACTTTTCATCAAAATCA
Organism: Prostheceraeus crozeri; assembly: GCA_907163375.1. Taxonomy (NCBI): domain Eukaryota; kingdom Metazoa; phylum Platyhelminthes; order Polycladida; family Euryleptidae; genus Prostheceraeus; species Prostheceraeus crozeri. The sequence goes on along the minus strand of CAJQUW010006129.1, from coordinate 109,877 downwards.
ACATGGATTTCCGTTTACGTTGTAATCGCACTATGTGTATCGTAGGACCCTCTCATAGTGGGAAGACACATTTAACACTGCAATTGTTGGAGCGTCGTAATGAGATTTTTGACTGCATACCGAATCGTGTTGTTTGGTGCTATGGAATTTATCAACATAACTTACATCGTGAATTGGTTGGTAAGGGTTACTTGGTTCAACCGGGGATTATCAGCACTGCTGATATTCAACCCTATGATATTATCATTCTTGATGATTTACTTAATGAGAGTAAGAACTCACAAGAAGTAACTGCTATGTTTACCAAGGCTGCTCATCATAAACCATGCTTTATCATTTTTATTATGCAAAATCTTTTTCCAAGTGGAAAGGAAGCACGGACTCGAAGTCTGAACACACATTACTACATCATCTTTAAAAATCCTCGAGATAAAAGTCAAGTTGGATTTCTATCTCGACAAGTTCTTCTTCGCAAGTCAAAAGCATTGATTGAAGTATTTGAGGCTGCTACGGAAAAACCCTATAATTATTTATTTTTGGACTTTACCCAGGAGTGTCCTGAAGATTATCGCTTACGCAGTCATCTCTTTGAGAAACCCATGATCATATATAAATTGTTATGAGTGGTTTTCAACGCATCATTGCTATTCCACAAGAAGAATATATACATTTGACTACAATGCAGAGTGTTCATCAACCTTGGGCAAATCAAATGTCACAACTTAATCAGCAATATGAACAAGAAGCTGTACAAAGTAAAAATCCATATGATCGTTTGATAAAGCAGAGTTCTACCTTAGAAGAAATGAAACAATTGAAAGAAAAAATACGCAATGATCTTTCGCTTGGTTCACCCAAACCCTATCGCAATCGCGCACTGAGCTTATATCGAAGTCTCGAACCCAACTTGAAAATCACACAACGAGGTGAAGTGGTAGGTGATGATGGTGCAGTCATTAGGGACTCAAGAGTGGAAGATTTAATTAATCATGCTGTTCGTGATCGTCGTCGTCACTTTACACCTACAGGATGGGAGTTCTTTTTAAAAAGTATGAAGAAATTCAATGTCCCAAAAGCAATTCTTGGTCGTGATACCTTACAGGAAATGGAAAATGATTCTACACCTAGGAAGAGAAAGTTGCAAAGTGTAGAGAGACCTAAAAAGAGAATCAAGCAAACTTTGAAAACACCCGAGAAGTTGCCGAAGCGTATACCAAAACCTTCAACACGTTATCCATCATTTGATTTTATCACAGACTTTTAATGAAGAAGCTATGTTGCATCCCATGTTCAGAGTTACCAAACATTCATGTGTCATTGAACTGCTTAAGTACATGTTGTAAAAGTGATTCATACAAGACGGCTCAAAAAAGTAGCAAAAGCAGGACTCAAACACAAACGCAAACCCTGGCGGAGAAAAAGACTGATACTTTGAGGCAAATAAACGATCCCTCTTAATAGACGATGGATGAACATCTGAAATCAATTTACTATAACCCAAAGCATTATGCAGGTAATGTTTCAGTGAAAAAGTTGTCACAAGCAAGTGGTTATTCACAGAAACAAGTGAAGAGATGGTTAAAAGCTCAACCTGCATATACATTGCACACACAAGCTCGAAAACGTTATCCTACCAGTTCTTATATCGTTCATGATATTGATGAACAATGGCAAGTAGATTTGGCTGATGTTTCTTTATTAGCTAAAAAGAATAAAGGCTATCGCTTTCTCCTAACTGTCATTGACTTATTTTCTCGTTATGCTTGGGTTCAACCACTCAAGACAAAGCGTGGTGAAGAAGTGGCCGAGGCTTTCCAAAATATTTTCAGTGAAGGACGCATTCCCACACGTATTCAGACTGATCAAGGGAAAGAGTTTGAAAACAGACATGTGCGTGCTTTATTTCGTAAACACAACAATGAGCTGTTTAGTGTGAAAAGTGCATACAAGGCTGCAGTGGTCGAGCGCTTTAACCTTACACTGAAAACTCGCCTATGGCGCTATTTCACTGCAAAAGTAACACAAAAGTGGACAGATGTATTACAAGATACTGTACACGCTTACAATCATTCTGTCCATCGTATGATTGGTCACAAACCTGCTGACATAACTCCAGACATTGTGGATACAATCCGTGAAATCAATGCTAAACGCAGGCAACCATCACAAGGTAAACGTGACATTCAGGTTGGTGACAAAGTTCGCATTTCCAAGGTGAAAAGGGTGTTTGCGAAAGGATATCTTCCCAATTGGACGGAAGAAATATTTACTGTCTCTGAGGTTAACAAGAAATTCAAGCCCACTACCTACAAGCTTCGCGATTATCATGGTGAAGAGATTGAAGGGAGTTTTTATCGTCATGAGATAACACCTATCATCAAAGATGATGACTACATGGTTGAAAAGATACTCCTCCACCAAATGCGACAAGGGGAAAAGTGGAGCCTGGTGAAATGGGCTGGCTATCCAAATTCAATGAACAGTTGGATTCGTCATTCTGACCTTTATCGTGTTAGTCAACGTTCGTAAGCAAAGTAATGAATTGTGTAAATGTAAATAAATATGTACCTATGGATCAAACTGCTACGTTTTATTCTGCCCCCTCCTATGCTAGTCATGGAGCTGACTTTCCCGTTTATGCTGGATCGAGACGTCAAAAAGGGGGTAGTCTATTGGGTGCTGTCAAAGGTATGATGCTCCCCACTATCGCAAATGTGGGAAAATCAGCTTTAAAGGAAGCTGTAGGATTAGCAGCAGATGTAGCAAGTGATGCGCTTTCAGGAAGATTGCCGATTCGTGAATCGCTAAAGCGTCATGGAATACAGCGTTTGAAGAATGTAGGTAAGGCTGGTATCAGGTCTGTCATCAGTCATATCAATCCACTCTCTACTTCAGGCAAACGTAAACGAAGAGCATCTCGTATACCTCCTAGCAAACGCAGACGACGTGGACTGTTTTAAATATGGAATGTAAAACCACATCCCTTTGCTTATTTGATAGAACACCTATACAAACGGATATCATTAGAAATTATGTATCCATTCGTTATCCACAGACAAGTACTGATTCTGGTAGTGTCATTGAATTTTTAATACCAGGAAATGATGCTGAGTACATCGATGTAAATGACATCAATCTACATGTTAAGTTTAAGATAGTAAATAAGGACGGTACCAACCTTGATGATAAGGACAAAGTAGCCGTGAATAACTTGGCAATAGCAACGCTCTTCAAGGATGTATCATTGACCATTGGTGAAACTCGGGTTGAAGGTGGTCAACACAGTTATCCCTATCTCGGTTATTTTTCAACAGTCATGCAGTTCCAGCCACAAGCACAAAAGAGTCACATGGCTGTTATGGGTTGGTGTAAAGATGAAGCTGGTAAATTTGATAGTAACAAAAACAAGGGATTTGTCACTCGTGAAAAGTGGACTGCAGAAAGTAGGGTGTGTGAATTATATGGTCCCCTATACTTGGACTTTTTCCGTCAATCACGTTTCTTAATGTCAAAAGTAGACATGCGAGTTCATCTCTTACCGAACGATCCTAAATTTGTATTGAATTGTTATGGAGCAAAGACTGAGTTTAAGATTGTGTTTGAAAGTGTTAGACTTTATGTGCGACGAATGACAGTGAATCCTTCGGTAATTAATGGTCACGAGATGGGTTTGAAGAAGTATGATGCTCTTTATGATGTAAATCATACTGAGATCCATAGTTTCACCATTCCTCGTGCGCAAAATAGCTTTGTTAAAGATAGCTTGTTTCCTATACAATCACCAAAAATGATCATTGTGGGATTGATTGCAAATGATGCATACAATGGTACTATATCGAAGAATCCCCTCAACTTTGAACACTTTGGTTTAAATCCAATCGCATTGTATCGCGATACGGATTGCATTCCTGGTACTCCTTTTTGCCCAGACTTTGCTAATGGACATTATTCTCGCTCATATCAAAATACTATGGAGACCTTTAGATACTGGAATACTGACGACACCAATGGTTTGACCTATGATGAATTTGCTAAAGGTTATACACTTTATGCATTTGATTTGACAGCAAACAATGAAGCAGGTGCTTCTTATCGTCCGGGCACTGACACGAAGGGTCTTAAACTAGAATTCTTCTTTGAAAAAGATTTGACGAAAACAGTCAATGTACTCATCTATGCTGTGTTCGATTCCACCATTCGAATTAACAGACTACGTGACGTTTCCGCTTCTTATACAAGTTAATGAGTTGGTTATCTGATGCAGAGCTAGAGAGAGTCGTTCAAGAACATGGTGATGAACGCACTGTTGCAGCATTTCGAGGTGTGTTTTCCATTAATAATATGCCCACAGTTTTACCAAAACCACCCTCATTCATAATCATGAATACTGATACAGCACACTTACCCGGCAAACACTGGAAAGTTTTGTTTATTGATAAAAACTATTGCGGTGAAATCTTTGATTCATTGGCCTTACCAAAATGTGATTATGTCACACGTTTCATGAACCGTCATTCACGAAAATGGATTCGCAATGCTTTGGCCTATCAACATCCCTTGTCTTCAACATGTGGAGCCTATGCCCTCTACTTTGTAATGCAACGACTACATTATGACTCTTTACATGACATTTGTAAACATTTTTCACATGATACCCTTGTCAATGAAAAGCGCATTCGTAACTTTTATAAAAGTCTTCAATAAATATGTACGATTAAAATTTGTTTTCTTTATTATACTTCAATGGAAAAGTAGATGATGTGATTGAATAGGTTGTATTTAGTCATCAAACATGAATAGGTAGAGATAAGAAGACATTGTTCACTTGTCACATTCATGCTTATGAGTGTTGGTTTGTTTAAGGTAAGTCATGATGCGAGGATGTATACGTTCTCTATACTTGTTCCAACTTGAGGATGTAAAATGTATAACACCATATTGATCATGAAGAGCAATGAAATCTCGTCGAATAATGAATAGACGTCCACCTAGAGGGATATAGTACATTGGATGATACATGATATGTAAAGCATCGTGTAGGTTATCCATTTGAAAAGGTGATAAACTTATTTTAACGTGTCGATGAGTATCTTAAAAGGTAATGCGTCGAGCCTTCCATGTAACATGACACTGAGAAGAGAGCTTGGCAATCATGGTTAGTTTTAGACACATCAAAACGTTTGCTTAATCTTCTCGTTTAAGCAAAACATTCATAAGAAATGGACGAAGTCATGTTAAGATTGATCATCCTATTATCATTTGCAATAGTAACATTAGAGGGACGAGGATTAGATGATGCAGTTCGCCTCATCAAATCACCTATTCATGCAACAAGACCTATTGAAGATGTAATTCTTTCCGGCATAGCCGATCCTTGGCAAAATCATGCTTACAAACTACAGATTTTACGTCAGCGAATGGGTCATGTGTGGGAAATGGTGTTAACAGATTATGGCTTTAAGCGATCACCTGTAGGTGGCATCGATTTGATCAATCCTGTACGTCGCATTGCAATGGAATTAAAAAATAGCTGCCGTGTGAGCTCATCAATAAAACGTGAAATATTTCATACCCTTGCAGATTTTAAACGTAGAAGACCAAGATATCAAGTCATATTTGGTTGTATCAACTATCGCAATATGAAAGAAGGCGGTACAACCATACTTAGGGGAGTGCATTATGTGAAAGGACAATCACTCTTAACCAAATTCCTAGGACGCCAGAAAGTGCCTACTGTGAATAGATTGAAAGCAGCAGTTCATTATGTCATGCGACATAACGCCTAAGCAAACGACGCTTTATGTTGATACTTTAACATGGAGTTTACAGCAGTATTTCCCAGTAATGCTCAACCTGAGCGATATGAAAATACAGCTGCTGAGTTTGAGACTGATTTAACACAGCCGATTGAGTTAAATGGTGATTGGGAAGTGGCCCTGCAAGATTTGAGCTATGTGAATAATATAAGAACCATTGCAAATGAAGAGATTACATTAGGCACTGCAACGAATCAAGACTTGTACTTTCCAAAACTAGAGCGAAATGATAAAGTACATACCTACAACTTGAATGAACATGCAGCAGAGTGGAATTCTATTCCTACAGTAAACACCCGTCGGGGAAAGCGAGCTGTTGATGAGATTGTAAATGGCCCTACTTTAATTATCACTGCAGATACAGACATACCCATTGCTAAAAATGCTTCACCCCTGAAATGGAAACAACCTACAAACCCATCATTCCGCCATCGTTTAGAGCAATCATACTATTATATGAAAATTCAACGCCTATTGAATGTTATGAATGATTTAGCAAAGGATCTATGGTTCTGGCAAATGGATCCAAATCTACATAAAGTTACCCTCTACATGAGACCGACTACTATTTCCCATGGATTTTATGTGAGTGGACCTCTGCAAAAGATATTGAATCTTAAATCACGTTTCTTTCTACCTATCACAAAATTTGCAGAAGTAAAAGGAGGCGGTGCCTTCCCTTTGAGAGCTCAAGTGTCCATGAAAGTATCAAAGCAGATTAAGAAATATCCAAATTGGCACAGGAAAAAATTTAATATTACCCTTCTTCCCCTTGATCGCATGCATGAGCGCTTTGTACTTTTTAAATCTGGTACTGTTGATGACTTGATCAAACAGGTAAATGAAATAAATGGATTATCCATGTCCATCACTCGAGTACACAATAAAGCAAGGATTGATTTCCGAAATGATTATGAGCGTTCACATATTGGATTTGTTCACATCAATTCTAAATTTCGCGATTTTCTCTCTTTAAAAACAGACGTCTTATGGTCATACCATGAATGGGGGAATGTGAAAATAACATCTGAACAGCAATCCGATTGTCGAATGGTCCTTTATTTCAAACGTACAGACCCTGTTTTACGTCCCAGTCTTACATGGAAGCCAAATGAAAAGTTACCGATACCTCCAAAGCATTATAGCAATGGTTATGATGTTTGTGCATACTTGAACAAGGGTGTATCAAATCTACACTCATATCATTTTGACTATGATCCTAAAGAAAATACATTCTGTATCAGTGTACATGGTAAAACGGTCATTCACATTTCAAAAGAGTTGACAAAGATTTTAGGATTCAAACGTGACATATTCTACGACGAGAAGTATTGTGGCTCAACATCCTTACTCGATATGAATATCAATCACTTTTACATTTACACTAACTTTATCCATTCAACACAAGTTGGCGGTCAAATGGTTCCCCTTTTAAGATATATTCCTATTGACAGTGGCGACTTTGGTGTGACCATGCACAGGGAGTTCTTGAACAAGGTATACATTCCAGTCAATGTATCACGATTATCCCATTGCAAATTTGGTATCTATGATGATAGTGGTAATCCTATTCAATTCATTGGTGGACGAACTGTCTTAACACTTCATTTTCGTCAGATAACATCAAATAACTAATGTTGCGTGTGGCGCAGTCAATGTCTTTTCTTTCTTGATTAGGTAGCCGTTAAGGCTGTGGTCTCATAAAGACCGTTTGGGGCATTCTCTGGTCTCGTCAAAGGGCTTTTCACTCCTGAAAGTCAGCCTCGTTTATGAAAGGCTCACTCTCAACCGTTTGTAGAGTGAGCTGCTTGCAGCCTTCAATCATTTGTCTCTCTTCCTCTTCCTCTTTTTGTTGAAACTTTCTCTCAACTTCCTTCTTCGTAGGAGTTGAGGTAACAAGAGGTGTGAATGTCTCCTCTGTGTCGGACATGACTATGATAGTAAAATGCAAGACACTCTTCTTTATATATGAGAATGATGCAGTGTGATTGATAAATGGCTGTCGTCCAATGAGATAGCGTGAAGCAGGGAGAGAGAATCTATATAAGTGCGGTGCAATGACCATTTCCTCATAATATCATTAAAATGGATACACCACCGAACGCCTATACCTTACTCATGCCCAATGCCCCACGCAAGAGGCAAGTAAAAAATATTTACAATGGTGAGGTCGAACCGCTACAGTTGGAGGAGGAGGAAACCATCATCATCTCCGACGATGAAACCATCACCATCTCCGATGATGAGACGGAGAAGTCAGGGGTGCAGTATGGTGACTGTGAAATTCTGCGAGGTGCATTCCTCAGTGTGTCAGCGAAAGACATAGTAAATGAGAATGATATCAACATTTTACGAGGTTGGCAAGAGCTCTTCTGCCCAAATAGTCAACCTCGCAATGAAGAGGAGTTTGATTATGTTAATGTTATGTTTCGCCTTGTGGTGAAACGTGTTGCCGATTTGGAATAAATGTATATCATGACAGTGTTGTTTTTCCTTCATATAATTTGCATGGCTTCGAAAGGATCATCGAGTAAGCATAGTATCGATTGGGAGCTATTGTTAGAATAAGATATCCTATCATCTAGACACTAGACATATTTACTGGAAATCATTCAACATATGAAAAACTGATTTTAGGTGAATCAATTGAAGCAACGTTATCTGAGAATGAGTCATGAGTTCTGCTTGTCACTCTTATACCACACGTAAACAAAATCATTTTCTACCTTCTCTAATGGTATGATCCCTTTTGATAGAAAAGTAGACCGATAATAAATGCGTTAATTAACTCCATATCAAAATTCCTCCATTTATTTCCATTTCAAGATAAATACACTGCAAAACAAAGACATGTAGTATGTAGGTTTATTATTCACTCAAAGTTGAGAGGGATCACTTTTAAATTTGGATAAATTGTAAAATGTTTTGGGCGCTTGGGAGCGTCGGGCACTTTCCTCACAGGCGTCGTTTTTGGTGTAAATTCACCATCAGTCCACACAACTTTTTCAATGACGACTTCCTTGCGGGACTCCTCCTCTGGCTCACACTTGTCTTCATCCCACTCGTCAATGACTTCAACAACCAATCAGAATGATTCTAATTCAGATGATTTTTTTTCACTTTATCAACCTGTGTTGCAGTATAAACTTTTGTACAACATGATTCACTTTCTGTAGACACTCACGAATAAACGTCATGATCAAACTTTCTAACTATACATCAACCTGTGTAGCAGTAAAACTTTTACAAAACATGTCACGAATACAACTTCAATGATCAAACTTTTCTAACTATACATCAACCTGTGTTACAGTAAAAATATTTGACTATACTAAACTTTGCTTTTGCAAACCATGATACAGTTTCTGATTAGACTTACGAATACAACTTCAATGATCAAACTTTCTAACTATACATCAACCTGTGTTGCAATAAAACCTTTGTACAACATGATAAAGTTTCTGACTAGACTTATGAATGAACGTCATGATCAAACTTTCTAACTATACATCAACCTGTGTAGCAGTAAAAATATTTGACTATACTAAACTTTGCTTTTACAAACCATGATACACTTTCTGATGACACTCACGAATACAACTTCGATGATCAGACTTTCTAACTATACATCATCCTGTGTAGCAGTAAAACTTTTACAAACCATGATACACTTTCTGACGACACTCACGAATAAACGTCATGATCAAACTTTATTTTCTCAAACGGGTGTCACAGTAAAATTATTTGACTACACTAACCTTGCAAACCATGATACAGTTTCTGATTAGACTTACGAATACAACTTCAATGATCAAACTTTCTAACTATACATCAACCTGTGTTGCAATAAAACCTTTGTACAACCTGATAAAGTTTCTGACTAGACTTACGAATACAACTTCAATGATCAAATTTTCTAACTATACATCAACCTGTGTTGCAGTAAAACTTTTACAAACCATGATACAATTTCTGACGACACTCACGAATAAACGTTATGATCAAACTTTTCTAACTATACATCAACCTGTGTAGCAGTAAAACTTTTACAAACCATGATACACTTTCTGACAACACTCACGAATAAACGTCATGATCAAACTTTCTAACTATACATCAACCTGTGTAGCAGTAAAACTTTTACAAAACATGTCACGAATACAACTTCAATGATCAAACTTTTCTAACTATACATCAACCTGTGTAGCAGTAAAAATATTTGACTATACTAAACTTTGCTTTTACAAACCATGATACACTTTCTAACGACACTCACGAATACAACTTCGATGATCAGACTTTACTCTCTCAAACGGGTGTCACAGTAAAATTATTTGACTACACTAACTTTGCAAACCGTGATACAGTTTCTGACTAGACTTACGAATAAAACGTTGATGATCAAACTTTCTAACTATACATCAACCTGTGTTGGAATAAAACTTTTGTACAATATGATAAAGTTTCTGACGACACTGACAAGAGCTTCTTCACTAGCGAAGAGAGAAGTCTGTGATGTTTTGCGTGTGGAGCATGAATGTCCTCCCGTTTCATCCCTTCATCAATTCGTCTCCGTGATAGAGACAAGCAGAACTGATGGTTCATTCTCGCATGGTTGGCCAACTGTCGGGAGACAAGTGCAATGGAGATTTTATGAGGTAACCTGTGGCAGATAGCTAAATGTCGCCCTGGCGGTCAGAGTACAACTTTGAGAGGAAACGCAACCACTTGGAAACATGACGCAGAGAGGTTTCACAAGGATTACCATTGCCCACGTCCCGTGCAGTACTCATCGCTACGGACTTCACCGCTGTCTCGAAAGAACGCCCACTCACAGGAAGTATCACACCGAAAATCTCCGTGACTTGCACCGTCCATGACTTGATCGCCAGACATGAAAACCTGTAGAGTTGGTATGAGGTTGGCAGACTTTGATCAGCTTGATAGCAAGCCGTAGAGAGCTTGATTCACCAGCGTTTTGCAATGGAGATGTTTAGAGGCCACCCATGACAAGATAGCTAAGACTCAACCGATTGGCGTTCAAAGTGCTACGTTGAGAACTGTGTCAAATGCCCAACATGAGACATGAGTTGCCCCAGCGGTTTCGGTTTAAAATATGACACACTCCCTTGCCACACTTATCACTACGGCATCGTCCGCCGTCCCGAAGGAACACCCTGTCAGTGGAATATTACAGCAAAACTCTCTGTGTCTTGGTCACAATTGTGACGTGTTATTTATCCATTGATTATTATTGCCTTGACAACTGATGTGTGGTGGTGAGGGTTTGATCCTGCCAATTGACAGAGTCGCGTAAGTGGCTCGTAGCTCAGTTGGTTAGAGCACAGGTCTAGTTAACCTTGGTCGTAGGTTCGAATCCTACCAGCCGCACATCTTTTGCATGGCAATTTGATCTATTGTTTATTTAATTTCATTGTTGTTAATTGCATTCACGACATGGCTTAAGATGCTTTGGTGGACAATCGATCCCCGCTACTTGCCTTAATGTCGGCGGTCACAATTGTGACGTGTTATTTATCCATTGATTATTATTGCCTTGACAACTGATGTGTGGTGGTGAGGGTTTGATCCTGCCAATTGACAGAGTCGCGTAAGTGGCTCGTAGCTCAGTTGGTTAGAGCACAGGTCTAGTTAACCTTGGTCGTAGGTTCGAATCCTACCAGCCGCACATCTTTTGCATGGCAATTTGATCTATTGTTTATTTAATTTCATTGTTGTTAATTGCATTCACGACATGGCTTAAGATGCTTTGGTGGACAATCGATCCCCGCTACTTGCCTTAATGTCGGCGGTCACAATTGTGACGTGTTATTTATCCATTGATTATTATTGCCTTGACAACTGATGTGTGGTGGTGAGGGTTTGATCCTGCCAATTGACAGAGTCGCGTAAGTGGCTCGTAGCTCAGTTGGTTAGAGCACAGGTCTAGTTAACCTTGGTCGTAGGTTCGAATCCTACCAGCCGCACATCTTTTGCATGGCAATTTGATCTATTGTTTATTTAATTTCATTGTTGTTAATTGCATTCACGACATGGCTTAAGATGCTTTGGTGGACAATCGATCCCCGCTACTTGCCTTAATGTCGGCGGTCACAATTGTGACGTGTTATTTATCCATTGATTATTATTGCCTTGACAACTGATGTGTGGTGGTGAGGGTTTGATCCTGCCAATTGACAGAGTCGCGTAAGTGGCTCGTAGCTCAGTTGGTTAGAGCACAGGTCTAGTTAACCTTGGTCGTAGGTTCGAATCCTACCAGCCGCACATCTTTTGCATGGCAATTTGATCTATTGTTTATTTAATTTCATTGTTGTTAATTGCATTCACGACATGGCTTAAGATGCTTTGGTGGACAATCGATCCCCGCTACTTGCTTTAATGTCGGCGGTCACAATTGTGACGTGTTATTTATCCATTGATTATTATTGCCTTGACAACTGATGTGTGGTGGTGAGGGTTTGATCCTGCCAATTGACAGAGTCGCGTAAGTGGCTCGTAGCTCAGTTGGTTAGAGCACAGGTCTAGTTAACCTTGGTCGTAGGTTCGAATCCTACCAGCCGCACATCTTTTGCATGGCAATTTGATCTATTGTTTATTTAATTTCATTGTTGTTAATTGCATTCACGACATGGCTTAAGATGCTTTGGTGGACAATCGATCCCCGCTACTTGCCTTAATGTCGGCGGTCACAATTGTGACGTGTTATTTATCCATTGATTATTATTGCCTTGACAACCGATGTGTGGTGGTGAGGGTTTGATCCTGCCAATTGACAGAGTCGCGTAAGTGGCTCGTAGCTCAGTTGGTTAGAGCACAGGTCTAGTTAACCTTGGTCGTAGGTTCGAATCCTACCAGCCGCACATCTTTTGCATGGCAATTTGATCTATTGTTTATTTAATTTCATTGTTGTTAATTGCATTCACGACATGGCTTAAGATGCTTTGGTGGACAATCGATCCCCGCTACTTGCCTTAATGTCGGCGGTCACAATTGTGACGTGTTATTTATCCATTGATTATTATTGCCTTGACAACTGATGTGTGGTGGTGAGGGTTTGATCCTGCCAATTGACAGAGTCGCGTAAGTGGCTCGTAGCTCAGTTGGTTAGAGCACAGGTCTAGTTAACCTTGGTCGTAGGTTCGAATCCTACCAGCCGCACATCTTTTGCATGGCAATTTGATCTATTGTTTATTTAATTTCATTGTTGTTAATTGCTCACTTTCAGTGAAACGCTGCTTATACCATGAGAAGACTGGCTCAGACATCATTAAAAATCCTTTCATTGACTTCAGCAGGGTCGAAAACCCCAGAAAACCTCCAAAACTAGTGAAATTAAATTTTTGAACTTTTTAGCACTACTTATGAAATTTTATAAGTATCTATTAATATATATATTCTATAATTATATATTTAAAAGTACTATCACTTAGAGCAGGTCAATAGCAACCGAATCTTTTTTGAATCAAGTCAAACGGACTTGTAGAAGCAAAGTTACAAACCTTTAAAGTTTTGGAGTCTTTTATGGCCTGGAGACGAAGGCCATCTCCTGGCGAACCTCTAAGTCTGACGCCTTAGCTGACTTCAGCAATGAAATTTTCTAAGTCGGTTTCTGACAGAAACCCGGAATTTGGAATGTCCGAAGCTATCATCGGAGCTCGGAGAGACGACCTACCTTTGACAATCGCTCTCCTCTAAATGAAAAGTCTCCGTCGGTTCCCGCTTATATAGTGTGTGGCGATCAGCTGATGATGTAATACCCATCATCCAAACACTAAAAACCCGTCTATCTCCGGTTCTAGTGCTCCGATGGAGCTAGAAATTCGCCAATTTCAAATAGAATTTGACGCTGAATCCGAATCTGCCCTCCATTTTCCCATCCGATGCTTCGTTTTGGCTCTACAGCCCACAGTCATCGCAAAAATTCTAACTCGTTTTTCGGAATAATGATGAAAAATTTTTTCTCTCCGATGACTTCCAAATTTACCATGCCGAAGCAGAATTTGACGCTGATTGCAAATCTGGTCTCTGTTTTCCCGTCCGAGGCTTGCTTCACCCGCTAGAGCGATTTTCATAAACATTCTAACTCTGTCGTTTTTCGCCAAGGTCCAAAATTTTCAATAACGTCTCACCTCTAAACGAAGGCAGATACGAACAAGCCATGTTTTCCACTGAATTTGTCTCACTCCCAGCTTTCCAACGAGCTATGGCACGACTTTCTACGATGTCTACAACCAAAGTTAGAAGATCACTGCCGAGGGGGGGGGGAGGTCAGAACTTTTTCTCTCCGATTGAGTTGGGATGAAGTTCCTAGACCCAACTATGACCAAAACGTCCGAATTTGCACTCCGTTTTCCCATCCGAGACCTCCTTCTTCCCGAAAAACGACTTTTCTCATCCCAAAACCACCAAAACCTGACTTTTCCAACTCTGACGGTTTCCTGCCATTTTCCTCCCTAAACCCAGGAAAATTAGTCCAAACTGAGCTTTGCACTGCATTTTTCTCATTCTCAGCTTTCAAATGAGCTATTGCACGACTTTGTACGATCTCTAACACCAAAGTTGGAAGATCGTTGCCGAGGGGGGGGGGAGGTCTTCAAAACTTTTTCTCTCCAATGTCGCTGGAAACATCCTTCCTAACCCAAAATTTCACGTAGAGCCCGAATCTGGCCTCCGTTTTCTCATCCGAGGTCTCCTTCATGTCGAAACATGGACTTTCTCATCCCAAAACCACCAACACCCGCCCTTTCCTCACTCTATCCCTCACACATCACCTTCCTTCCCACCCCTTGCCTCAGCACTCCTCCTTCCTTCCTTCCTTCCAGAGGGGGGGGGACCAGTTTCTTCCTCTCGGACCCATCCTTCCATCACATCCTTGAGGCTCTCCCTCACCTTCCTTCCAGAGAGGGGGAGGTCTTCAAAACATTTTCTCTCCAATGTCGCTGGAAATATCCTTCCTAACCCAAAATTTCACGTTGAGTCCGAATCTGGCCTCCGTTTTCCCATCCGAGGTCTCCTTCATGTCGAAACATGGACTTTCTCATCCCAAAACCACCAACACCCGCCCTTTCCTCACTCTATCGCTCACACATCACCTTCCTTCCCACCCCTTGCCTCAGCACTCCTCCTTCCTTCCAGAAGGGGGGGACCAGTTTCTTCCTCTCGGACCCATCCTTCCATCACATCCTTGAGGCTCTCCCTCACCTTCCTTCCAGAGGGGGGTTGAGTCAGCATGATGACTCAGCATTTCACATTTTGGAATTGAATTTGGCACGGGGTTACTACTGATGTTATATTCGTCGAGTGTTTCATCAAGAAGTTGTTAAAGTGAAGAAGCTGTATGCGCTGATTCTATGTTTAGCGTAGCCAAATTGGTTGTTTGTAAGATCCAGTCTTGGTCTATATAATGCAGCATAATCGAAAAGAACGATGTCATTTGGGAGTTAGTCCAAGTATCACAGGTAATGCAAAAATCCTCCATCGTAAGAAGTTTAGCTTTGAGGTCTTGTTTCAAGATTGTGTAGCGATCCATAACATGTTTCTTCACGTTTTTAGGCGCAGGTGGTTGATAATTAGGCTCCAAATATTCAAGCAAGGACTTCATTCCCTGGTCTTGACAAAAAGACATCGGTTGGAAATCTTTAGCGACACAGTCAACAATAAGTTTTGTAACAGTTACGGCACGAGCTGCGGAACATGGACGATTTGCGTAAGATGTTGCCCACTGAGATATTTTGGTAGCAGTCGATGTCGATGGAGAAGATACACTAGCAGTAGAATTGTTTGCTGTTTGTACGCGTCGACCACATGCATCAACACGAGAAGTGGATGTTGCAGAACTTGATGTAGATGTAGAACACGAAGTCGACGTTTTATGTTTTTTCGCCAAATGGTAAATGAGACTACCATTCCCGGACTTGTGTGAGAACTTTTGTGGACACAGAGAGCATTGAGCAGTTTCTTTGTCCAATTTCTTAAAATATAGCCAAACAAATGACGATGACATACTAAAACGACGAAGTCAATGCACGATGAAAACTCTGCTAGATTACGCCGAAAGTTAAGGCCATTAGAAGATTTAATTGGCGATCGTGTTGTTCTTATTGTAATAATCTTCCCATCGCACGCTATCCGTCCTCTGATTGGTTCCTCATTAGTCTCTGCTAGCGATGACTTTATGAACAATAAGGTGTGCGTCAAAATGTCAAAAGTGATTTCCACGAGGTGAAATTCAAAGCCTAAGTACAAGTGAGTCACGTGTTTTGATTTCTCTCACACTGAATAGCCAGTGTTAAGCAACGGTTTCTCGTAAATTTTGTTTCTAATAATAGATTCACCTTTCCGATGATCTAAAGCAGATGTTTTAAAAGTTTTACCACTGATTGGACGCAGGGACGTAGGCAGGATTTTCAAAGGGGGAGCGGCGCTCCCACCGCTCCCCCTCTGGCTACGTCCCTTACTGGACGTCGGTTACATGCTTAATTCTTACTATAAAATATTGATTTAACACCCTCTTTGAACATTTTTTTAACCGCGGTTAACCGGTTAAAGACTTTTTAACCGGTTAAGAGTTTTCTAACCGGTTAACCGCGTCATTCCCTGCCTCGCTTATCGGGATTTTGTATAAAGACACTGTATCAAGATATTCTTTACTACATTCCATGGTTATCTATTTGTTAAGCAGTAATGCTCTAGAGAGAAATATCTTAAATCCAACGTAGTATTTGACTTTCAGAGACAACACGATTTGTTATCGTGATATATCTTGTGCGATGCGATTTGGGCATCAGAGAAACACTAAAAATCATTTGGTTCCATAGCCTAGAAAATTTCCGCTGACAGACTCATGTCATGTATTCTACATTTTCTTACTAACTGAAAATAAATGTTGATTAAGAAATGCGGACCTCAGTGAAAAATACAGACCACTTAAGACTTTCCAGACTAGTCTGTAAATGCAGACCAAGTGGTAATCCTGAGTACATGATTAGCAGTACATGATCATATCACTCCGTGTTCAGCAAAGACAAATAAAACAAGTCATTCATAGAAAATACAAAGTAAGTCACACTTCCTATGAAATCAAAAAAGTAGTAAGAAAATAAGCCTAGATTGCTACTAGATCTCCTTGGCCAACAAGTAAAAAAGGAAAGAAAGAATCAATTATTCCACACATTGCTGATACGAAACTTAGTCTTGTTAGATGAAGCAAAAGTTTGAGACTACAGCGATTCCACCGACATAACACGCTTACTCCAAATCACCTCTCTATCAATGATCTCCATCCTATTGAGATCCACATTGTGATGGTCCTCATGCACGTGTCTTACAATCTCAGATCTGCCAGTATCCATTAGTGATGAGAATTTATTAACGCCTTGTGGCTTTCCGTGATGAACATTAACAGCAATCACCTCTAATCACCTCCAATTACCTCTAACAATCACTTGCTAGCAACGGGAGCGCGATGAACGAATGTTACGTGTTGCTGCTCTACCCAGTTCATCCGATGGATGTTCAATCGGGTTCAGATCAGGACTAGGATTTGGCCATTCCATGTTCGTTTACTCATGGGTTTCGATGATATTCTTCCAAGAGAATTGAGGGAATTTTAATATTCGCTTCAGATAGGGTCTTAGCCGTGGAAAGTCAATGATTACTTGGTGGTGAAAGTCACTTAACTTTTCTTAAGCTACTGCAAATTGCATTTTTCGCAGAAATTTCTAGACGATGTACAGGACCCAAAAAATTAATTGACGATTCCAGGGTTTCCCGGGGCCTCACACCATCCTGATATAAGATACTTAAGAGATATAGAAGTTGTTAAATGCAGGCGAGCGATGTTCACTATGAGGCGAAATTTTCAAAAGCAAAATCGATCATTCTCAATTGATAAAATCCAAGCTGATGTTTGATGAAGGCAAAGTCCGAAACGAAGCGAATGATGGCCAACATGACAAGTGTGTGGCTAAATTGTTCGTCATTTTATAATTTCAATTAATTCTTTTGCACCTGCTATTAAATGCACAATTATTAAATATTCAAATGACTGCTAATACTAGTCGAAATAAGATGTTTTGCTATTTTTCACCAATTTTACATTTTTTTCATTTTTTACCGAGTGAGACCCTTGCAGAACCAGATCCTAGTTAAAATTCATATAGTGAGGCAAAACGCAAAATGGAGAATGATAAATATTATCGAATATTCCATTCAAGATTGATGAGTCAATACTGAGAAGGCATTGATTTTAGGACACTTCATGGTAGCAACACTGAGTTAAGTATTGCAATTTGAAATGAACTACTGATCTGACTCACTTCTTGATTCGCCTGTACGTTACATCAGAACCGAGCCTCACGAGTCTAAACATGCTGTCATCAGATATCGTTTCGGCCTTCGAGGCGTCATCCAAAACCAAATTCACTGAACGGGATTTTAGGTCTAACATAACAGCATGAACAGCATTTCCATCATCCCCTGATCCAGGGAATGGTAATCGTTCGGAATATATTCCAACCAGGTCACCTGAAATTATGAAACTATTCGATAAACATGCATGAGTGCTTTTAAAGGAGGAAATCCATAGAAAAGAACTTCAGAATGCTTAAATTAATGATTACTTTAAACCACCTTTACTCTTATGATTGCCTGTTAATCTGGGTAAATGCATAGGATGAAAGATGTTAGCACAAGCGTGTAGAAATCAATATGACCACCACACATGATCAGCGAATCTCGATGTAGGGTTACACAACGTCAGCAAGAAAAAACAAAAAAGGATATGTGAACGCAATAAATTCGTTTTCATTTCGTTCCATATTGTGATTTATGAAGGAAACCCGTGGGAACAGATGAATATTCAAGGTATTAGATATATTCAAAGATCTTTTAAACGCCGAACGCGACAATCATCAGGAAGTGATGATATCAACGAAATGACCCAATCATCATTATATTATTCATAGATATCCCTCACAATCAGAGCCCATTATTTCAAGCAATTGATATTCATCTCCAACAGCACAGTCGTCACTTTAATCAATTAACTATGCCAGAATCCATCATTCATATTTTCTTCATTCGATGATATTGTAATTTTCTTTGGTTGCAAACGTGCACGTAATACCAACAATTCATTTCCCACGACCTCCTTGATTAGTGTGTTACCAACTTTCTTTATTATCCAGCTTGGTTTTATCAAGACAACCTAAACATGAATAAAAAATTCAAATCTGACTTATATGGAAAGTAAATACCGCATAGCATTTTGAAGGTAGACAATTTTACGGTCCAAACTATGCAGATTAATCAACTCATTCATAAATGATTTGAATTTCTATAACGTCATGAAAAATAATTGAACTATTGCATGTACTCTGTACTTCATTTCAATCAAACCATATGGTAGAAGAGTAAGTGAAATTCATTGCACAAACCGTCCTCACCTTATCCTGAGAAAGTTGTTGAGTCATTCAATTCTCGAAAGCGGATAGTGTTATCGCGATAACAGTGAGATAAGGAATTCCCTTATCCTGGTCACTACCTGGCTAAGCGATTCAGTCTTGCTTCATTTCACATCAAAATGGCAGCGTTTATGGACGTCTACCCCAACCTTGACGATAATCGCACTACGAAGGATATTACTCTTTGAACGATAATAAATTCGTCGAGTTATATAGATTCGACAAGCATGTATTTCGCTCTATAACGGATCTTATTCAAGTGACATTGAAAGGTCAACTAATCGATCCTCTTCACTGTCCTAAACAATAATAAACATAATGGCATGTCTGAATTTTTACAGAAATGGACCATAGCGGTAGAGTGACTTAAGTTGCAACGGAAAAATACTGAAATTATTAAAACTTATACATAAAGAAATTCAGAGAAGGCCTCTTGATCGTCTTTATTGTTGATTTTTGGTTTCAGTTTTTTGATGCAAAGTGCCTCTCGTATTCTGATGTTGCAACTGTCTTTGTCAGATGTAAGAATTTTGACTGAAATATTGGTGGTATTGCAAGAACGTAGATGTTTGAAAACAGAGCTTGAGTTGTAGGTCAAATGTTCTTTTATCCTTGTGTGAAGCAATCTGATCGTGCTTCCAATGTAAATATTCTTGCAGACAGTACACGTTATTTCGTAAATTACATTCTTTCGTAAGCACAAGCCGGTATTTCTTAAGGTGCAACCACTTAGAGTACAATCAGTGTGTCTGTTTTGATTACTTGAGATGCTGACGAATTGAATTGCCTTTTCTTACTAAGCGAGCATCGATGTTTTCATTTTTGAATATGCGTTTTATTTTACGATCAATTTCGTCAGACACATTAGGAAATTTTTCTCTTTTTTCACATTAGGATTATTTTCTGTTCATTTTTGCTAGACTTTGTTTTCGCCCTTTTTATCACATGATTTGGAAAGTCAGTCAACTAAAGTGTTCGATCGAATTCCTGAATATCTTTATCACCCGCCTTTGTTTATTATGATTCCAACTTACCTGAGAATGCCAAAATCTCTTTTATAAGAAATGAATACAAACGAATCGAAAATCGTTAATCGGATAACACTTGATAAACATATTCAGGAATTCGATCGATAAACATTATAACAAATTTACAATGTTCACGAATAAACTTAACGAAGTAACAATAACGAGCTATAGGTACACATTCCAAAATCTATCCATGCGCTGTGAATCTTTGAAGATGGGATATCACGCACATCACTTGAAAACTGTTAACGAGCTATAGGTACACATTCCAAAATCTATCCATGCGCTGTGAATCTTTGAAGATGGGATATCACGCACATCACTTGAAAACTGTTAGGAGATCAACTTTACCTGCAGAGAAAGTATTGGCAGGCAGCTCACGTAATGGGGTACCAAAACGGTACTCGAACTCCGCTATAGTTCGTCCGTATAACCCTGTACGCATGTTGATAAGGCACATGTGCTGCAGACAGACTCCTTTTGATTCTAATATCTTTGGACTTGAAGTTAATAGCAACCTGAAAGGGACGTTTGTTGGTGTGAATAGATTGTAATCACAGGATCAAAATGAATTCAGAGAACATCGATAAAAACACCATACCGATATCAATAAATTTGCCTTTCATGTACAGTTA
The DNA here is from genome assembly GCA_907163375.1 of Prostheceraeus crozeri. Lineage (NCBI taxonomy): Eukaryota > Metazoa > Platyhelminthes > Polycladida > Euryleptidae > Prostheceraeus > Prostheceraeus crozeri. The sequence goes on along the minus strand of CAJQUW010006129.1, from coordinate 88,914 downwards.
CGAAGTAACTACAAATTCAATGCGCGTTCACTTAGATCAATTACGTCGTGTCCACATGCAAATGCTAGTCCTACTTTCATCAGACCCCATCTCTGCACATCAGGATTCAAATTAATAGAAATCATGTGGATCATTTTGCATAGGGGGGGGGTAGGAGTTTTCCATTGACAAAACATTGTCTGTACTTGTAAAATATGCAATAAATTATCAGTAATGTTACAATGCATCAGAGAATTGCACAGAACACACGAAATCAAAATGTAGCGCAGTTTTTCAAATTTCCCCCTTTTCCATCACACCAAAATCGACAACAGAAAATACAATCACAAAGATGGTAAGGATGCGGATACTAATGTTTCATACTTCTTTATCATCTATATTTCTATGTTCCTTAGATATTTGTGTCGATCATTTTGGGTAATATATATATTTATCTGCATCTGATTTACTGATTCTCTACAATAGGGTATACTCATTGATAGCGGCAGCCAGAAACGTTTGCAGTTCCTGTAATGATTTAAGTCAGATCTTATTCTCATCTCTTGATTTTTTTCCTTTCGGAGTCCACTATATAGATTTATCAACATAGTAGACAAGTTCAAATTCTTTCGCTCGTTTGATACCATCTGAATTGAGCTCGTCAGAGTAAGATTGATTTTTGAGGATGATTTTCATTTCTGATAGTCAGGATTCTCTTCGAGATTCATCATTTGTTATTGTACAGATTCTTCGGGCAAGATTATATGAGATGGCTCTTTTGATATGCCTGGAATAATTGGAGTTGAAATGTAGGTACTGTTGAGTATCTGTACTTTTATAAAAAATGTCTGTCACGATTTTGTCATTCTCTTTCACAATCAATGCATCCAAAAATGAAATTTGTTTCTAGTCCATCTCCATTGCGAATTGTATATTACAGTTCAGTTGGTTGAGAATTTGATTAAAATCTTTTAATTTTTTATCATCAAAAATCCATATGATGAAGCAGACAAACTCTCTTCACTTCTCTTCACATACTGACAATCTTCTTCGCCTCATAAATTTCTCACTTTTTCATATAATTGGATTTCTAAGTAGGCAAGGGTAAGGGTTACTTAAGTTGGAGCAACTACAGTACCCATTGCTGTACCTCTAATATATATATATATATATATATATATATATATATATATATATATATATATAAAATATAAAGTGATCATTTCCAAATGAGAAATTATTGTTTGTTAACACCAATTTTAAACTTTCAATTATGAATTCCTGCTGGAAGCGTTCATCAATGTCACTAGAATGTTCAGATGTACAATATTTAATTCCCTCTATGCAAATAGCATATAATGTATATATATATATATATATATATATATATATATATATATATATATATATAATAAAAAGGTAAAACTCGAAAATGGCAAGTCAATAAGTAAAAAAGTTTCCAAATGAAGATCAGAGAAATGGAGCATCCGTAAACGGATGCTACCGGTAGGGATACCTCTTCGTTTTTGATTATTCTTCATTTGGAAACTTTTTTACTTATATATATAATATTAGATAGAAGTGTCGAATACTGGGAACTAAATGATTACAAATATCACCAGGAGGCACCAAAGATAAAACAAGTAATAATGATAATAATGATTTTCCAAATAATTATTTCCAATAATGATGATTTTCCAAATGGACGTAGTGGGAGTCGATATACTGGCGGACGTCAATGGAATGCCAGACGACCCGATAATTTTAGGAATTTAGATTACCAAAGCTCATATGGTTATAATAGAAATTGGCCAAATAATACAAATTATCCTCGACGACGTCCTTTCACTCGATACAATAATAGCCAGCTTGTGAGGTATAATAATCAAAATAATCCGATACAGATACATAATTATAGGAAAGATCTAAATCATGTTATAAGCAACAAATCATTTCAAAAGCTGAAGTACATGATAACAATTAAATGAGGTACACACAGTAACTAGACTCAAATTAATTTACATTTGAAAAAAGCACCATCATGGTTAACTTGCTTATTCAAAGTGGGGTTGAGTTTTTTTCATGGCTTCCAAAATATTTAGGTCATAAGTGTTGGGAGCTTGAGATAGAATTTTGAAATTGTCAACTTTACAGCTGCAACTGCAATTTAACCTATGGTCAGAAATGGCGGACATTTTTTCCCGATGTTCTTTTATTCTTAAGTTTAAGTGTCTTGTAGTTCTACCTATGTAGGTAGTGCGAGGGTCCACCTCACAAGCGAATTGGTAAATGACATTAGACCTAAGAACTTTGGGAGTATGATCTTTGTTGGAGAAACCACTTTTTAGTTTATTGCATGTGAAAACCCAACGGATAGGATATTCTTTATCTATTCTACGGAATAGTGATTGTAGTTTCTTTTTATAATAGACCGATTGAATGCCAAAAAATGGAATTTTGACAGTATGGAGGTATTGGGATTCATCTTTTTCTTTTGGAGCACAGAATCTTTTGTCCAGATAATGTTTGACCACTTATTGTATAAAGTACAACGGATATCCGTTGTTTTGAAAAATTTTTGTCAATTTCCCTATTTCATCATGGAAAGTTTGCCATGACGAACAAACGATGTAGGCTCTGTTGATCAGAGTGCTTAAAACAGAAATTTTCCATTGCATGGGGCATATGGCTCTGAAATTCAAGGTTAGACCAGTGTACGTGGGTTTTCTGTATACCTTAGTAGTTAGCGTGTTGGATGAAACGTCCAGGTCAATATCTAGAAAAGGTAGCACTTTACCTCCTACCTCTGTGGTGAATTTCATATTACTATGCCACTTGTTAATATAGTTGAAGAAAGATAAGTGGTCATCATCTTCAAAGATAGCCAAGATGTCATCTACATATCTGACATAGAATTTTAGGTTTAGTTTATCATTTTGTAGGAAAGTCTGTTCTAAGTGTCCCATAAATAAGTTACTGAGGGTTGGGGCTAGGGGGCTACCCATGCTCAAACCATCACTTTGACGGTAGAGAATGTTGTTGAACGAGAAAATGCCACCAGTGGCGAATTGAAGTAATTTTTTGAAGGTGTCCTTACTGTACGGTGGTTTTGTGTTATTGGAACTATAGGCCTACACCTTATCACAAGCTAGATCAATGACTTCTTTGAGAGGGACGCTAGTGAAAAGACTAACAACATCAACGCTGATGAGTTTCGAATCCGATGAGAATTCGTAGCTAGCGGTTTGTCTAGCAGATCAGCGTTATTTTGTACTGAGTACTCCGTAGGAATTATAGGAGTAATGAAATGCTTTAGGTACTTGGCAAGGTTATATTCGTCCGTACCATAACTGGCAACAATAGGTCTAAGAGGTACATTATTTTTATGTACCTTGGCAGAACCGTAAAGTTTGCCACTACAAGACCCACTAGGAGTAATTTTAGTGAACACTTGGGAATCCACGTAAGGTTTCACATATTTGTTCAAAAAGTATTTTGGTTTATTCTGTTGTTTTATAACACGGTGATCGAGCATCAATTCATTTTGGTTGTGTGGGATAGCAGTAAATTTGGTAGTATCTTCAATGATAGCATTGAGCTTGTTTACATATTCATCAACATCTAGAATAGCTATACCATTACCTTTGTCCAATGGGACAACTTTGATGTCTTTATTTAGTTTAAGGGACTTCACTACATCTTGGTTATGTTTGGCTTGTGGCGTCTTGGTAACGTTAAACATACGCTTATTGTAATTTTGTAACGCAAGTTTCACCTCATTGCAATCTCTCTTAGAGATTTTATTTTTCAGGCGCTCCACCACTTTTTCCAACGCGCAAGTCAGATGTTCGCTTCCATTGCCGTTAGGACTGCTAGGGTGCTTGAGCCCTGTCTTAAAAATCTCATTTTGGTCATGCGTGAGGGTCACCTTGCTCAAGTTGTGTACCGTACCGTTGGGGGTACTTAACTTGTTTTCTACATATAACTTGAGAAACTTTTTTGATGGGTTTCTGAAATGGATTTTAAAAGGTTTTGATTTTCTCTGGTAAACAACTTTATGAAAATCATTTGGTCCAAGTAATTCAACTTAGAGAAAATAGTTTCTCGAATCTTGGCCAACTTACTACGGAGGTGTTTGACCTTAGATTTGTGTTGTGAAATTAGCCTCGAAATCTTACGTAATTGGCGATCATGAATAATGTCACGGTTCAATAGGTTATTCTTGTCTTTGAGGCTTAAAAATTTGGGAATCAAGCCATATTTTGAGCATTTGGACAGGAATGTGATATCACATTGTAGTTTTATGATTTTGTGGTTGAACTTTTCGAATTTACGACTAGCATTGAGTTCGATGTTGTATTTGGTCTTTAACTTATGAAAGAAGGTTACAATATTTGTAATCCTGAGTAACCAAATAACAGCTGCTAACATATTGATAGAGGTACGATAAAAACAGATCTTGTGAGTTCAACTCGTGCACTTGTACGTTACCAGCTGACAAAGATACTGGTTTGATCGTAATGGGATTTAAAACAAAAGTACATGTATTACAGCAAAACTTCTTGTTGCAATCTTTCGTTCGAGTTGTATTGTCTACGCGTTTCGGCCCATTCCTTCTGGCCGTCATCAGGACAAGGTTAATACATTAAGGCATCACCTGGAGAGTAAAAACATTAATACATAATTCCTCTGATGAATATGGAAATCAGGGTGCCACGGTTCCTTTTTTAGATTAAATAGTATTAAAATAGCTAATTTCTCAGATAGGATATTTAACGAGTCTGAGAAAAAGCTTTTGAGCAAAGGATGTAAGTTCACCTCTTGTCAGAGACCAAATTTAAATTCTCTGTCTAATGATGCTGCTGCTTTCTGCAGGAGACTACGTTTGATTCAGTATTTTCATGGAATTGAAACAAGTGAAAATGACTATAAATCGCTCATTAGTGCAGAATCCATCAAATTTTGATCCTCCCAAAGGTTTATGCCTTATACTAGATAAAAATATAGATCTTCTAACTGACAGTATTAGTAATTTGAATCTAAGTGGCAAACGGAAATACAATTTGTCTCGAGATGAAGTCTCGGCATTGAGTGATCTTAAATGCATGGATGAACTACATATCACTAAGTCGGACAAAGGAGGGACTTTTGTTGTCATGAATTACTCGAATTACAAAGATTGCATGTACAAAGAACATTTAAATGATGCAAAAACTTATCACCCTATTTCTAAATATGTGTTAATAGCACTCTGAATTTGATCAAAAGATTTTGTAAAAATTTTTGAATCTGCTTGACGGATAAAGAAAGCAGGTATTTATGGAATTTCAATGCTTCTTTACCTTACATATATGGTTTACCTAAGCTACATAAATTGTCAATTTTTCGAGAAAATATTGGAATAAATGTGGATAAGTTTGGTTATGCCCATTTAAAATTACCAGTAGATTTGAAATTTCGTCCAATTGTGGCCAGCACTAATGCCCCACTAGTCATCTCAGTAGCATGCTTGATGAAATTTTGAAGCCCTACGTACCACGTCTGTTGAGTTATTGCAAGGATACCAACGACTTTTTAGCTAAGCTTCCGGAGAGTTTGGACAATGGTATTTTTATTTCATTTGATGTGGTATCACTCTATACCAACATTAGCCATGAATTGGGCCTGAGCGCAATTAATTATTGGATAAATGAATACAGAGACGAGATAAATGAGAAGTATACTAATGAATTCAGTGTGAAAGGCGTGGAAATTGTTCTGAAGAACGATTTTTTCAATTTTGAAGACAATTATTTTCTACAAGTTTCCGGTACCGCTATGGGTACGAGACTCGTGCCTACATATGCGACCTTGACAATGGGTTTTCTGGAATTGCTCATGTACAGCATGATGAAACAAACTCTAAATCGGGATGATTACCATGTCTTTTGTAAATCATGGCTACGGTATCTAGATGATATATTTATTATTTGGAAGGACACATTTGGGAATATCGACGATTTTTATGACAATTTGAATAAATTAAATGATACCATCAAGTTTACGATGGAAAGTGATGCTCAGCAACTTCATTTCTTGGATGTATTGGTATATAAAGAGAATACTAAGATTGAGACTGACATATACCATAAACCAACGGATAGCTTTAATTACGTACCCTTCCATTCTAATCACCCCCCCCCCGACATTGTGTGAAGAATATACCGCACGCCCTAGCGAATAGAACAACCCGCATAGTATCAAAGCCAGATTTAAGATTGAAAGAGTTGAAATCCAGATTGCATATGCTTGGATATCCTCATGATTTAGTTAATGATGCCATAATTAGAGCTACCTGTATGAATCGGAGGGTTAGTGATGCAAGTGATACTGTAAGTAATGATAAAAGGATACCTTTTGTGGAGACTTACAATCCAAATAATTCCAATGTACATAAAGACATCGCCAGTATTTTCGAGCTTACAACTAACCCCTTTCTTTAAAGATCATAAAATTCAAAGATCGTATCGTCAACCTAAATCCCTCTTACATGTACTGAGGAAGAACAACAGAATAACCTTAAGTGGAGTAAATCAATGCAAAGACAAGAAATGCTCAGGACTGTTGTGCAACGATAATTGAGGGTACAGAATTTCTATTCGTTAAAAACAATATTACAAAGATCTTTGAAGTTAAAAGTAACATGGATTGTTCTACGAAGGATGTTATTTATGTGCTGAAATGTAGAGGGTGCGATTCAAATTACAGTGGCCAAACAAGTGATTCGCTGAGGGTCAGGATGCGTGTCCATAGACAACACATCCTTGACACCCGGTATAGACAGCTTTATGTAAGCCATCATATCGCTTCATGTTCCAGGCATGATCCCCCATTTCTGTGCATGCCCATTCTAAAACTTCCATCTAATTGCAGCAGAAGGTTTCGGGAAAGTAAAGAGAAACTGTGCATTGAAATGATCCAACCTTTGTTGAATAGAGATGTACACGTAATTGCCACCACCGCTAATGTCATTACTGATTGATCTCTATGCATTTTGATTTCCATGTTTGCTTTTCATAACGATTACGAAATTTATGTATGATATTTTTACAAATAGATTCAGTTGCCCTTGACAAGCCTGGATGACCAGGTGAAACCGATTGGGCTAAGAGTTGTCTTGTTTTATCTTTGATGCCTCCTGGTGATATTATTGATGAGAATTACCAAACTGCCGTCATCAGCATCAAGAACATTTTTATCAAAAACGGTTTTCCAGAGCACATGATTGAACGAGTTAAATCTCATGCAGATTCGATGTCTGTGCAGAGACTAGCAAATGATGATGAAAACAAAATTGTAAATTGGAGCTTTCCTTATATCGCCAACAAGGAAAAAGAGATTAAAAACCGAATAAAAGACATCAACAAAGTTTTGCCAGCTGATGCTCATATCCGACCTATTTTTAAAACCCTTAAAACTTCTCAATTTTTCAGTAATAAAAAACAACGCCAAGGTATTCATTGATACGCGATTCTATTTTTCCCGATGCATTTCGCCGGCTCTAATCATGGGTTACACCGGAATGAAGTCAGGACATCAAAAATGAATTGAGTTAACAGCTGAGAGGTAGAGAGACAACGAACCAAGACATAGAAATCAGCACAGAAAAGATACATGACTTTAATAAGTAATTACGGAAAACTACAATACTGTAAACAAATGGCAAGTAGTAACAGAAGCAAAGAAAAATGAAATAAAGTTACCAAGGTAAAATTAAATTGATGACTGTTTCCTTCTGTGTACAGAGATCGGGCTGAGTCTCTTTGATGAGGAGAGCTTCTAGAACGCTCAAATGCAGTCTTCCTCTGCATTTTCGGAGAACTTTGAAGCAAGATCTGGGAGGCTTCGTTGGGACACACTGCAATAGATGTCTTGTAACACCACTAGATGCTCTAATGCGCTTCTCACCATTGATCAGCCATCGTGGGACATGCTCAGAAATTCTTTGGGACAACCTTCTCTCCGTCCGACCGATGTACTTACTCCCGCAAGTACAAGAGAACTCGTAGAGGACGTTAGATTCAGCTTCTGGAGGGAGGCTGTCCTTCAGATTCTGGCACCAAATAGGCTTAGTCACAGGGATAACTCGCAGGTCAACTGTTGTATACACTGAGGCCACCTCATGACGAAGCTTGCGTTTCAGGTTGTCATGGAAAGTATCACCTTTAAATGGAACTCTCAATGTGACAACCTTCTTCTTCGGTCCAAATAGGGGATCCGTGGTTAGTGACGAGCTGTGTCTGTCGATAAACTGCTGCGGATATCCGTTCTGGTTTAGAGTTCGACGTATGAACTCGTTCTCTTGGGGAAGAACATGAGAAGAGCAGATGCGTTTCGCCCGAAGAAACAGAGTTTTGACAAGCCCGGCTTTATAGGACAACGGTACGAAGCTCTTAAAATGAGTGTAGAGTCCACACCAGGTCGGTTTACGATGAACCGACAAAGTCAAGGCTCCTCCAGTCTCTCGACTCACCAAGACATCGAGGAATGCGAGCCGACGATCCCTTTCCAACTCACACGTGAGTTTTAAGTTTGGATGCAGACCGTTAAGACAACTGAACAGCTTCTCCAAACTATCATCGTTGTATCCAGCGATAAAGATATCGTCGACATAGCGCGCGTAGACATTCGAATGTTTGGAAATAAGGTTCGTAATTTTCTGTTCCAGGTAACCGAGGAAAATGTTGGCGAGGGTAGGACCAAGGGGACTGCCCATCGCGACACCATCAACTTGGTAAAAATATTGTCCGTTAAAAAGGAACTGTACATTGCTTGTCGTCAGCATCAGGAGATCTTTGAGGATGTTAAATGGGACTTGAAGAGTGAGTCCATAGCGAAATATGCACTCCTCTATCATATCGATCGTGTCAGACAGAGGTACGTTTGTAAATAAAGCCGTTACGTCATAGGATGCCATGACTTTGCCCTTGAAATTCATATCTCTCACGTGATCAGCAAATTGGAAAGAATCCTTCACCGTGTGTGTACTCACAGCCTTCTCAACTGGCTTTAATACTGACACCAACCATTTCGCAAGATGGTGCTGAGGAGAGCCACACATACTTAAAATTGGGCGAAGCGGGATGCCTTCCTTGTGGAGCTTTGGCAAGCCATACAAACGAGGGACTTTGGATCCACGAGGTTTCACTTTGTTGAATACCCACTCGGTAATGACATTATCATTAACACACTCCTTGAGTAACTTGACAATATCAGCTTCCAACTTGTTGGTATTGTCACACTGTTTCTCACAGGGCACGAATTTTGTAGGGTCATTGATAACTTGACCCATCTTGTTGACATAGTCACTCTTGTCGAGAATCACGACGCCAGCACCTTTGTCAGGTTTTGTGATAATGATGTCGGGATTTCTCCGCAGATTCTTCAGAGCATCAAGATGAACACGTGAGATCGCCGTGAAATGAGGGTTAGTTGAGGAAACCTTACTCGCCATATTAACCAGTCCACCTTTGAGAGCTGGCAATTTCTCGGGATGGGCAGGAGTCAACTCCCATAACTGAGACATCGTGATCTCAAACTCGGCATTGAGAGTTTAATTTTACCTTGGTAACTTTATTTCATTTTTCTTTGCTTCTGTTACTACTTGCCATTTGTTTACAGTATTGTAGTTTTCCGTAATTACTTATTGAAGTCATGTATCTTTTCTGTGCTGATTTCTATGTCTTGGTTCGTTGTCTCTCTACCTCTCAGCTGTTAACTCAATTCATTTTTGATGTCCTGACTTCATTCCGGTGTAACCCATGATTAGAGCCGGCGAAATGCATCGGGAAAAATAGAATCGCGTATCAATGAATACCTTGGCGTTGTTTTTTATCTACAAAGTGGTCAATAGCAAAGGCGTTTTCAAAAATTTTCAGTAATAAGGATAGAGTACCTCAACATTTGAAATCAAATATTGTATACAAATACAACTGTGAGCATTGTGACAAATGCTACGTTGGTAGTTCTATCCGCCATTTTCAAACTCGTATAAACAAGCATTTAAAAGGATATCCTACACCTACAGAAATAAGCCTCCATGAGCATCCCCCGATCAAAGATTTTTTCAAAGTTGTCGCCGTAACAGATCACCCAAGAATCTATGAAACTATTAATATCAAAATGATCGATTCAGATAAATTATGGAATGAAAGAATGAGTTCCAATCCTTTGCTTCTTGATTTGTAAGCTACTGTCTGCGTCTTGCGAGTGACGAAATTACTTTGAATCCGTGATGTATTGATTGCTCTATTGACTTCGCGCTTTTACAGATGACTTGATTTTAGATCTTTTACCAGTTGATATCTATTGAATTGATTTGCGTGATTTAACGATATTGATTTTATTATTGCGTTTACTTGTGACTTAGCTATTTTACTGAACGTTGTTGATCAATGTATTTAAGTGATTCCATCCCCGCCCTCTTGTTACACCTGAGGAAGTCTTTGAAAAAGATGAAACATGTTGTGTGAAGAATTGTTTTCTTGTCGATATATTGGGCACTAACAAACATTATATATACGTGTATATATGCCGGTAATACCTGGCACTGGCGTCCTGGTGGGTTTTTGTCGTCCTCAAAAATGATTTTTTATTCCTATTCCCGAGTAAAGTGGAATTGTCAATATAATACAAATGTATCATATTGGCTAGTAATCAAGTATCATTAGGCTCCATACCTTAGCATCATTATTATTAGTAAGATAAGATAAGATAATGTATATTCTTTTGTGAATGAAAATCGTGACATTACAGATGCTACAATGCGTGTAATACAGAAAATGTTCCAGTTGTATGCAAAAAAAGTAAATCTTAAAAAGTCAATTATTCGCCATAGTCAGAATAAATGGGAAGAAAGAGTTTTTATACCGTTGAGTGCGGCATAGTGGAAGACGGTAGTGTTGACACCTCGGCAATCGTTCTGGCAAAAGGTCGTACAGTAAGTGATTCTCATTGCTTTCAATACGATGGAAAAATTTCAAGCTTTGATTAATTCTTCTTGTTTTAATGCATTCCTTATCACATTTACAGGTTCGTGAATTATCGCCAAATATTATTCTATGTAGTCGGTTGTCGATTCTTTGAAGCTTAGAGGCTAGCTTTTCGGGTAGCTTGACAAAAACTGGACAGCAATATTCTATTAATGATCTGATAGTTGAATTATAAATCAGGTGATGTTCAGATGGGGTAATATATAATTTCATAGCTTTCAGTGCGTGGAATTGTTGATTGGCTTTTTTTACGATAGCCTCAATATGTGATGTCCAATCTAGGCGTGAGTTCAAATGCACTCCAAGAACTTTGATCGTATCATATTGTTTTATAACCATTGGTAATGGCAAGGTTACGTTATTACGAGTGTTTAGCACAAAACATGATTTTTCTGTGTTGACTGTTAGTCCGTTTTTAGCACACCAAGTTGAGAGATGATTAACTTCGTCTGTAATACTCGCCTTGATGCTCAGAGGGTCATCGGTGTGGAGTTTGATGATGATGGTAAAGTCATCGGCGTACTTAATTAGAGTTGAATAGTCTGAGTAACACCGGAAATCTCCAACATACCCAGAAAAGATCATCGGGCCAAGAGCGGTACCTTGTGGAATTCCTCTCTTGACTTCGAATGGTGGCGACAAATTGTTATTGGCTTTTACGACAGATGAGCGCTGCGAAAGATAGTCTTGAAGCCATAGTAAAAAACCATCTGGAAAACCACTGAGTTTGAATTTCTCGATTGCATGTTCATGTAGGACACAGTTCGATAGGCTTTCGTCATATCGAAGCATAGTATAGCGCACCCGAAGTATGAGTCAATATCGTAAGTAGATAAAGCACAATCAACCAGCTTCGCTACAGCAGTTGTGGTGGAAGCGTACTTACGGAATCCATGTTGTTCTTGACCATACAGTACTGTGGAAAAGTTTGGAATAATTGTTAAAGTTCATCAATTCGAAGATAGTATTTAGTTTTATAGACAAAAGTCGGCCATATAACATCATATTTCATATTTCGTTATCCTATTGATAGTTCAGCATGTATTACATGGAATTACATGCATCACATCAGTATTTAATGGGATATCCTTTGTTTTTTATCACTTCCAAAAGTCTCCGTGGCATTGATTCTATCAGTGATCTACACAGATCTTCAATTACTTCAGTGCACCAAACTTGGCGAATGTTTGACTTAAGTTCTTCCAAGTTTGATGAATTTCTTGTGCAGACCCTCTTTTTGAGTAGCATCCTTAAATTCTTTATTGGATTTAAGTCGGGACTGTTTCCCAGCCAATCCAACACCTGCACATGGTTGTCAAGAAACCATTTCTTTGTTGTCTTCACTGTATGGCACGGGGCCGAGTCCTGCTGAAACACTGTGCAACCCTGAATCGTCATGAAATTAATGAGATGTTCACCCAGAACTTGTTGATGGCGTTTTGCGTTCATCATACAACCTTTAGGAAATAGAGACCTGCACGACCAGCTGCTGAGAGGGCTCCCCAGACCACTACACCTGGCGAATGCTTCACTGTGGGAACCGTGTAGGCCTACTTGGGATTACAAGGATATGAGTCAGATGGCCGACGAACGAACTTTGTTGGGTTAGAAAACTGTCGAAACATGCTTTCGTCCGAGAACATGACCTTGGCCCACTGCTGTGAGGTCCAGTGGATGTATTTTCGGCAGAAGTTCAACCTTTTCTGACGCATCGATGGTGTTATCAGCGGCTTCCGCAAGGGTTTGCGTGCTCGTAACCCATACTGTCGAGACAGACGAGTGCGTATGGTGCTTGGATCCACGTAATCCAAAATGCCAGGAAACGATTTCTTAATTTCAGCAGACGTTATGTTTGGCACAGTCTTGACTAAATGAACAACTCGTCGATCGGTCCTCTCTGAAGTCACTCGCGGACGTCCAGAGCGCTTCTTGGGAGACAATGACATTGTGTTGAACACATTTCATGGTTTTAGATACGACTGATTGTGATATCTTAAACAAGACTGCAACCTCACTTTGCGACATTCCAGTTTTCACAAAATTCACTATCCTGATCTTGTCAATCTTTGATAATTGCCTCGCCTTACCCATGGCTTCGATGTGAATCATCATCATCTATTTGAGGCTATTATACAGCTTGATTGGCGTTGTGGCAATATTTCATCAGCCCTACATTATTTATTGGATATCACTATGACCAATAGGATGATCGCAATCATGCATTCGGTTGCTGCTTGGATTTGAGGTAGATTTCAATCGAAAGAATAACTGCATTCAAAGCAGCCATGTTATCTATCAATTATTCCAAACTATTCCACAGTACCTACTGTACGTGTTCTCAAAGTATGCTTCCATATGGGATTTTGCAATTTTTTCACATAATTTGGATGGCAGAGGATACATAGTAAGTGGATGTATTTGTGAGACATTGGAATTGGCTTTCTTAGGAACAGGGGTTATTATGCCCTTTTTCAAATCACAGGGAAATACTCTGGTATTGAATGATGTTTGAATAATTGTTGCTAAAGGTTCTGATATGATGCCTGCTAGCAAGCGGTAAATTTTTGTGGGGATCTTCTCTTGCCCAGGGCACTTTCGTTGTGGGGTTTTCATGATTAGATTGCAGATTTCATTTTCAGTAACTGATATGGACCATGAATCATCTGATAGAGTTGTATGATTTGGAGCATCGGAGATGTTGTAGGAAGCCAATTCTCGAAGGTTGCGCGCGATTTCATTTACCGCAACCTGTGGGGAATCGTATTTCGCAAGCAAGTTTGAGAGGCTATTACGGTCAGCTTTCTGTCCACGGATTTGTCTTGATAATTTCCAAATGCCGTGTTTCTTCGTTTTATACTTGTGGGCCCACTGTATTTTGTCCTTATCGATCGATTCTTTAACTTTGGTCTTTAAGTGATTATACTCGTACAAAGGCCAATCTTTGAGTAGTAAGCAAAACTCCACTTCTGGACCGCGCAAGATGGCCGCCATCGCTGAGTCCCCCCCCCTCTGGCTCGGCAGAGTGTCGTGGTCGGCCGCCGTGGTCTTTGTGTCTGAGCCCCCCCCTCTGGAACGACAGAGGTTGTGGTCTGTCGTGGTGTGCCGGCCAGGTGGGTCCACGTTCACAACATGTTCGCTGACGTCCCCCCCCCCTGGAACGACAGAGGTTGTGGTCTGTCGTGGTGTGCCGGCCAGGTGGGTCCACGTTCACAACATGTTCGCTGACGTTCCCCCCCTCTCTGCAACGACAGAGTGTGAGACTCGGGTGAGTTGGTCCGACCGCCTGGTTGACGTGGGCGACCGCCAGGATTAGTCTTGAGGCTATAGTGTGTGATGTTTTTGGTGTGTAGCGTCCAAACGAAGCATCGGATGAGAAAACGGAGGTCAGATTCGGATTCAGCGTGAAATTCTGCATCGGTAGGGTGAGTTTCAACTCAATCGGAGAGAAAAAATTTTCGGCTGACGTCCCCCCCCCTGGACAGCTTGCTTCGATTTTGGCTTCCAGTGGACGGATTTTGTCGTGCGATAGCTCGTTTGAAAGCTAAGAGTGAGACAAATTCAGTGAAAGAATCGGCTTGTTCGTATCTGCCTTCGTTTAGATGTGAGACGCCATTTAAGATTTTGGGACATTGGTGAAAAACGACAGAGTTAGAATTTGGGACGTTTTGGGCTGTAGCTTCAAAACGAACTATCGGATTGGTAAACGGATGCCAGATTTGGAATCAACTTGATGTTATTGTCCAATGAGGATCATCATCCAATGAGAATCAAGCATTTCTTTATAAATAGCGAGCCTTCCACAGCGAGAATCATTCCATCGTTGAATCACACGAGTGACGGACGCACATTTTCTCTCTCCCTAGTTCCCTGTTCTATTATCCAACTAAAATGGTAAGTCGCTACTTCCCTCCCTCTCCTCCCTTGAACGTAAACTTAATACAATCTTTTTTCATTTTCAGGCATCTACTCCATCTACTGCACTAGTAGGACAAAATGGCGGTCAAACGTTACAAGGTTCGCTACGGTCAGATCATCTACAACTGAGGCCAGTGGAAGAAACAACCAAGGTACATAATCCTACACCGCTACAGCGTAAATTTAAACAAGCCTTGCGTTATGATGATCATAGCGTAGTACTCCAAACGGGAATGCTCCCTTCCACGGATGTCAAGATAATGCACAATCAGTATGGGGACTACATACTGATCCCCGTGAGTCCGTACATTCGCCACCAACTTGATACTATTGAGGAGTACGTGACATTAAATATGGACATTCCTACTCCTCTTGCTCAAGAGTGGAAGGCTAGAGATGACAAGGATACTCCCTATAGAAAGATTTGGGATGGTAATCACATTTGCCTACCGGTATCACATTGGTGTACTTACTATAAGAAGGAGGGAGATCATTCAATACCCATCAGATGTGATGAGCTCGGAGAAGGTACTTGGGATATCCTTTTCAAAGTGAATGGGCTATATTATGGTCGGCACAAGGATAATAAAATAGCCTCTCTCTCCATGCATATGGAATCCATCCTATATATTCCAAAACCACCCAACGTGGACGACATAATTGATCAAATCATTAACAGCAGTGGTACGAAGCGCAAGTCGGAGAAGAATGCTGCCTCAAAACGCAAATCAAAGAAGGAGAATTACTAGTCCTTTCCTAACTCTACCCTATGACAATTCGCTTATGTGCTTTGAGTGTCGTAGACGTGGTCTTATTAGATACATTTTACTTCTTCGTTGCCATCATATCATTTGTGTATTTTGTCGTGAAAAGCATCGATGTAATTCTTCATTTTGTAATATGTTATAGAACGTTTCCTTAGATGTGTAAATTTCCGTTTTAGGCTTCTATCATCATTTTTATGGATTGTGCGGGTGAACCTGTACAGGTGCTCAGTGCTATTGCTATGAACAATTGGACATATCAGATTGTTAGTGTCTATCATCAACATGCCAACTGCGATCCCAATGTTGATCAATGGGCGAGAAAACACATTCATGGACTTAATCTGAAATATTTGCAAGACTATGGCTTTTCTTGTGAGAGTGCTCTTCTTATTGACTTTAAACGATGGTTAGCTGCTTTCAATGTTATACGCATCTTTTGTAATAATCCTGGTAAGGAGAGGAAAGTATTTCCCAATCTAATCATTGATGATATTTTGCTCCCACCTTGGGATAGTAGAGTGAATCAACATTATCATGAAGTCACGAAACGTTTTAAGGATTTGTGTGTTCCTATTTTGTCTGTTCGTTGTAGTAGCTACGTTCATAACCAATGCTTCTTTCCTCCTTACCTCAACACTGCCAAAGTCCTGTATGGTTATCATTGCTCGCTGTATGATAGTTACCAGCTGTATCTATTTTATCTCTTTCAAACCATTGATTTATAATGCATGCTTGTTACCGTTATTCAATAAATGTTACTATGAGAAGAGTTGTTGTTTTCATGCAATGGATGGGTTAGATAAAGGGCGATCACGTCTTTCTCAAACGACTGCGGAACATTACGTTTTCATAGGCAAAGTTTAAAAGGAGCTGTTCAAGATTATGTGATAAAATTTCATAAAGATGAGACCGACATCGAAGCAGTGGTCGATGATGCTAGCACTCTATTTCTAGAGTTAATGAATACATTCTCTGATAGCATTATCATGGCGCGATTAGTTGCGAAAATTAAGTTTAGTCATTTTGGAAAGGAAGAGGTGGAAAGTCGCTCTTTCCATTTTGCTTCTTATTCAATGGAAGTGGTAGATCACCCCGAAGAATTTTTTAAAAGACATATGATAAAAATTGCTGAACGTCTTAACGCATTTAACCATCATGGTAGCAGTCTAGTGATTGAAGCGATTTCAGATATTCACATTCAACTTTCCATAAAGAAAACTTGAAAATGCAGTGGTACTTGATTGTAGCACAACTGGTTTTCGAGCTATGTCTGCTCACTCTCGAAGTATATTCCTTCTGTACATGCGTCTATTATTTAGAAAAGGCTAGCAAATTCATATCTTCAAAAAGACTTGCTATAGACATCAGTAACGGTGAAACTATGTGTTGTGATGTATGTAAGCGAAAGGATGGAAATGAAAAGCGCATCTTCAAGAGATGTAAGCATGCTTTTTGTCAACGCTGTTTCATACGTAATTGCATTCAACTTTGCCAATGTTACCACTGTGATATTGCTCATTTCGAGTGTCACTTATGTCGCAATAGTTAGTACCTATGCAAATGTGGTAAAGATAGGTTTTAGCAAAGACTAACACGGAAAATGGCGAAACGTAAAAGTCAAAAGTTTTCTTCAGCCATTCAAGCTCTCCGACGAATGAAAGCAAATCAGCGATACAATGCTATACGACATGCTAACGATAAATTCATTTGTGAAATTATTTCTCATGTGAGGAAGTTGAGGACGAAGAAATTAGCGCCAAAACAACGAAAGTTACTTAAGCGATATGCTACAAAATTGCGTTTCATCTCCAATCCTAAAGTCGCCCTTCAAAGAAAGAGGAAAACTCTAACACAAAAGGGTGGTTTCCTTTCAGCAATACTTCCAATGATAGCTCCTGCCGTGGGCAACCTATTGGGAAATATCTTTGGCTCTAAGCGTTAATTATGCAAATGTTGAGTCTCAAAGTAATAAAATGGATTTCAGACTTCAATGTGATAAAGTTCTGACTGTATCAGGTCCATCTCATGCAGGTAAAACTGTTTTCACGCTGAATTTATTGGATAAAAGAAGGGAGTTGTTTAAGGAACCTATCAATCGAGTGATTTGGTGTTATGGTATTTATCAACCGTCGCTGTTTCAGGAATTGCAAAGTCGCAACTTTATTCGACATGAAGGAATTATTCCAGTGGATAAACTTCAGTCTAATGATGTTGTTGTATTGGATGATTTATTAAAAGAAAGTAAGAATTCAAAAGATGTTACAGATATGTTTACTCGCGCAGCACACCATAAAAGGTGCTTTATCATCTATATTACACAAAATTTGTTTCCTGATGGAAAAGAAGCTCGTACACGAAACCTGAATACACACTATTATGCTATTTTCAAGAATCCGCGAGATAAAAGTCAATTTGAAATTTTAGCGCGACAAGTTGCACCCAGAGGATCAAAAGCCTTAATTGAAATTTTTCAAGCAGCTACTGAAAAACCATACGGTTACTTATTCATTGACTTTACGCAAGAGTGTCCGGAAGAATTTAGATTTCGAAGTGATATTTTGAAAACTCCCATGATTATCTACAAACTATGAGTTCTTATTCTCGCATGATTGTTATTCCTCAGGATGAATATGTACAATTGACTGCCATGCAGCAAGTAAAGCAACCTCTTGCAAATCAAATGTATAGGAAAGAAATAGATTATCAGCAAAATGTTCACATCAAAGATCCACATCGTGCTGTATTATTACAATCGGAAACTGTTGAGCAATTGAAAAACTTGAAGAATAAGATGCGTGACTCTGTATCGACTGCTACACCTTTAGCATCTCGCGCACATGCCATATCTCTTTTCAATAGTATTGAGCCCCATCTCAATGTAAATGATAGAGGAGAAATCATTACAGATGAAAATAAAGTGATTGATGCTTCACGTTATGAAGACTTGATTCAGTATGCGACACGTAGAAAGCGCCGTCAGGGCTATGTTCCACCTGGTTGGTCATACTTTCTTAAACTATTGAAAAAGCATAATGTGCCAAAATTTGCTTTGAATAATGAGACATTGAAAGAACTTGATTCAACAGTGGCTACTACTCCAATGCTTCAGACGATGAAAATGCCAACAAATTGGTTTAAGGCGTCACCTGCTACATCCCCTCCCACACTCACTAAGCAAACAAGAGGAAGAACTCGACGTAGATCTACATCGCCACTAAAACTGGTAAAAGGAAAAC
The DNA here is from genome assembly GCA_907163375.1 of Prostheceraeus crozeri. Taxonomy (NCBI): domain Eukaryota; kingdom Metazoa; phylum Platyhelminthes; order Polycladida; family Euryleptidae; genus Prostheceraeus; species Prostheceraeus crozeri. Next base: position 69,987 of record CAJQUW010006129.1, on the reverse strand, counting down.
GTAAAACAGCTCCTCCCAGGAAATACATGTTCTCAGATTATTAATATGAAGCAGATGTGTTGCTTGCCATGTAATGAGCCGCCAGAGGTGAATGTCGTTGTCACTTGCACTTGCTGCGCCAGCTCTCATAATGAAACCCCTAAGCAATGTGAACACGATCGCAAAACCGCTAAAGCTAAATGCTGCAGTTGTTGTAAATGTAGAAAGGGAAGAAAACAAAAAGATGAGAAGGAGGAAAAAGAGTCAGTCGTCATCGACTGAACGTTTGAAGTCAATCTATTATGATGTAAAACATCCGGCAGGATTTGCATCTATCAAGAAATTATCAAAAGCGAGTGGTCTTCCACAATCACAAGTGAAACGATGGTTAAAGGGTCAGGCTACCTATACACTCCACAAACAAGCGAAAAAGAAGTACCGCACCCGCCATTATATTGTTCATGACATCGATGAACAGTGGCAAGCAGATTTGTGCGATGTTGCCTCCATTTCAAAACATAACTCGGGCAATAATTTTATTTTAACCGTCATTGATATTTTCTCGCGTTATGCGTGGGCTCAACCTTTAAAAACTAAAGAAGGGAAAGGAGTAGCAAAAGCATTCCAAACAATTTTTCGAGAAGGTCGCATTCCAAAAAGAATTCAGAGTGATCAAGGAAAAGAGTTTGAAAATCAGCATGTGACAAGATTATTTGAGAGGCATGACATTGAGTTGTTTAGTGTAAAGAGCGCTTATAAAGCTGCACTCGTTGAACGTTTTAATCGCACATTAAAAAATCGCTTGTGGCGACATTTTACTGCCAACTTGACACAAAATTGGACAAAGGTTCTACAAGATACACTCCATGCCTACAATCACTCTATCCATCGTTCTATTGGACTCAGACCAGTAGATGTAAATGCTAACAATGTAGATAAAGTGCGCGAATCATTCCAACGTAAACGCACTCATGTGAAAAGTGATGTGAAAATTGGCGATAAAGTTCGTATCTCAAAAGTGAAAAGTGTTTTTGCTAAAGGGTACCTCCCGAATTGGACAGAGGAGGTATTTACAGTATCAAGGATTAATCAAAAAGACTCTCCGACCACCTACAAGTTGAAAGATTACGATAATGAAGAAATTGAGGGTAGCTTTTACCGCGATGAGATTGAGGTAGTCACTGAAAGTGAAACATATTTGGTAGAGAAAATCATTCGATGTAAAAAACGGCAAGGTGAAGAATGGTGTCTTGTTAAATGGACTGGTTATCCTTCAAGTATGAACTCTTGGATGCGTCGTGCCGACATCTTTCATCTAAGTGATCGACAGTGATTCATGCAAAGTTGTAACTAACAATGTTTAGGGTTTGAGCTATGAATCCAACTGCCTCATTTTATTCACGACCCTCCTACGTAAGTGGTGGAGGACAAATTTACATCGGTGCTCGCCGCCAACGTGGAGGTAGCATACTTGGTGCACTGAAATCTGTTGTAGCACCTCTCATATCCAATGTCGGTAGATCTTTAAAACGAAATGTTTTAAGTAATGCCGTTGGCTTTGCTGGTGATGTTGCTAGTGATCTTTCCAGAGGTAGAAGTTTCAAGAGCAGTTTGTTGAATCGTGGGAAGGAACGCGGTTTAAAAACATTGAAGCAGACCATTGCTGGTGTTACTCAAGGAAAGAAATCACCTAAACGAATGAGAAAAGGAAGGAGGAAACATCGCGGAGCTGGTAAGGTGCAATCTTCAGTCAAAAGGCATTCACGCAAACGTCGCAGAGGCTCTAATCATTCATCAGGCGCTAAACGACGACGCTGCTATAACTTCTAATCATGGAGTGTAAAACTTCCGGTTTTTGTTTGTTCGATCAACAAGCCATACAGACAGATATTCTTAGTTCAAGTATTGTAGATTATCATCCTCGAACAGCTGAGAATGCTGGCCCCATTGAATTTGTTATTCCTGGTGGTAGTGATGACTACATAGATTTGAGTTATGCGATGCTTGATTTGAGGTTTAGAATTCAGCAAGCAGATGGAACTGCTATTGACGATGCACATAAAGTTGGACTGAACAATTTACCATTGACTACATTACTTCGCGATGTTTCTCTAACGATTGGAGAGCAGCAGGTGGAAGGTGGTCAAAGCGATTATCCCTATAAATCATATTTCAATCATGTATCACAGTTTCATCCAGCAGCACAAAAAAGTCATATGGAAGCCATGGGATGGTACAGAGATGAAGCAGGAAAATTTGATGTTGAAACAAACAGTGGCTTTGTAAAGCGATCTGCTATGATTAAAGATAGTAGAGTATGTCAGCTATATGGTCCGCTGAATTTAGACTTCTTTAGACAGTCAAAGTTTTTACTCTGTAATACCAGCATGCGACTCAAGCTGACATTGAATAAGCCTGAATTTGCGCTGAATGCATTTGCTAAAGTTGACAATTTTAGAATTCATGTGGAAGATATTGCACTTTACATTCGTCGAGTAGTACCGAATCCAAGTGTCATTAGAGGGCATGCTGAAGGTCTTAACCGCCAAAATGCCATTTACCCCGTTCAGCATACAAAGCTTCTCACCTTTACAATTCCGAAAGATCAAAAGAGTTTCATGAAAGATGGCCTCTTTCCATCGGAAGCACCGAAGCTCCTCATGGTGGCAATGGTTGAAAATGATGCATTTAATGGTAATATAAAGAAGAATCCTTTCAATTTTAAACACAATCAGTTAAGTGAAATTGCTTTACGTGTTAATGGTGTGAGTCATCCTGGTCCACCCTACAAACCAGATTTTGCTTCGGATCAATTTATGCGCAGTTATGTTGATTTTATGGATGTCTTTGGCTTTTACAATACGGATGATACCAACGGACTGACTATGAAAGAGTTTAAGAGTGGATATACTATTTATGCATTTGATTTGACTGCTGACAGCGATATTAGTGCACCCTATCGTCAAGCGAACGTGCCTCATAATATTCGTTTGGATTTGACGTTCAAAAGAACACTACCTGAGACGATCAATGTATTAATTTATGCAGTCTTCGATTCAAATATTGAAATTACAAAGTATCGTGACGTGATTCTTCAGTATAATCGTTAATGAGTTGGTTGACTGCTGACGATATTAAGACTAAAGTGCAGCGTAATGCAGACGAAGCGACGTTGAAAGCTTTCGATAATGTCTATTCACTCGATACCTTACCACCTGCAGTAAATCACTATCCCATCTTTATTGTGCTAAACACTCATTCACAGAATTTAGGCGGTGAGCATTGGAAAGCGATCTTTATTGGAGAAGACCGACGTGGTGAACTATTTGACTCTCTTGCTCAACCTCCAAATATACCAACACAGCAGTGGTTGAGAAAACATACGCGTCAATATCAGCGAAATGAACGCATACTACAACATCCACTTTCATCAACGTGTGGTGCTTTTGTACTGTACTTCATCTTAAAACGTTTACATGTATCTCGATTTGCATCTGTTATTCAAAACTTTTCATGTAATCCATCCTCTAATGAAAAAATGATTTGTAAGTTCTATCATGATTTGAAATAAAAACATCATGTTGGAAAAATTGTTTTTTATTTTACAATCCGCTGGGTACGTACATACTCAATGAGATAGTCTAGGATCATATTTGCTTGTTCATGAGATTTTAGTCCAGTAATGATCACTTTACTATTATGAAAGATTGCCACATGCACAGGCAACCAACAACTAATGAGAGCTGCAGGAAAAAGTTCGGGTTCATAACACAAACTGTAACTGCTGGTACGAATCTTCAAAAATGATAGACTGTCACTCAATTGAGTAGAGATCACCATATTGTCCACAGTCAGATTCGACATCACACACCTCTCCCTCTTCCATATCCGACGTAGTAGTCTTTGTAGCTCTAAGCGCATTGACTGCGCCGATGAATGAGAAAGGGCGCCGAGAATCTGTACAGTCCCATTTGGGAAGAGTTGAAGATTCCGTGAATTGTTCATCTTCACCACTAACATTTGAGGACGGCCCGGGTAATACTTGCTGTTTGGAAGCTGTTGGCGTAATGTTGTGAGATCGATTTTGGTGTAGAGTCTGAAGCGACGGAGAATGTTGACGATGGTGTAGCGATGGCGCTTCATGATGAAAGAATGAGTAAATTGAGCGATGTACCTTCCTTTTATACTTTTCCCAACTACCTTGATGAAATGTGAAGTTAGTATGAAGTTGGGAATGATAGAGTTGAATTCGCCGATTGTTGACGCGCAGCCAGATGCGATTTCCAATACGTGAATGTCTTTTCATATAGAAGTATTTCAAGTCCTTCATGATATGATGTAGAGATTGAAAATGACGATAAGATAAAACAAACTCTCTTCTCACATTTCCAGTTGAATCTTTGAAATAGACGTTTCGATCATGATCCGTTTCAATACGTTGTAGGGAATCTAATTTCCAACTCATGGTGCGTGGTAATCATATCTGATTAAGATTTGCATAGTAGGGCGATGAACTCACGACGAATAAATGTCATGATGGAGCGATGTATGTATCTTCTATACTTCTCCCAATTGTATTTGCGAAATGAGAAACAGTTTGCGGAATGAGAATGGTAGATTTGAATTTCATTTCTGTAATGTTGAAGCCAAACTTGATCACCCAAGGAGATGAATCTTAATGTTTCAAAATATTCCAAATCCCTCATGATATCATTGAGGTTGACAAATTGTCGCCATGTTAATGTAATTCCTCTTGATGTATGACCATGAGAATTTTTGAAATGTACGTTTCCATCACGATCAACTCTGATATATTGTAGAGAGTCCAAAATCCAAGTCTTCATGATGTTATGCAAAGTTGCAGATTAGCAATATAAAAATGTCGTTTTATCATATTTTGCTTAGCAATGCGGCTACAAAGAGATTTACTAGCAATCGAGCCGCACTCTTTTCTACTCCCATTGATCATGCACAACAGCTAAATGGGAATTGGGAAGTGGGTGTCACTCAACTTGTTTATAGCAACTGTGTCTATACTTTTGATCATGAGGTGATGACTATTAATATGAGGCGTACAGCTGCTTATCAATGTGAAAAGGGGTGCCGAGTATACATTCCACAGTGGCCAAAGAAAGATCTCTTATCATGTAAAAAGTTTATATATGATTTCTTGAATAAAGCGTGTAAACATATTGTCCAATTTACTCCGCACAATGATGATTATAATTATGTACATCATGTAGTTGAGAAAGATTGGATTGTTGGTTTAAGTCCAAGTTTAAGAAATGATTTAGGCTACCTCGCTAGCGCCTTAACAAGCTATGATAATTTTAACGTTAATTACCACATAAGTGGTCATAAACAGTTAATATATCGAGAGGAAGCTTATTATGTAGATCTTATTCCAAGAAATGAGAAGACGTTGGTGAAGAAGATTGTGATTAAGCCAAGAAAGACAAACATGACTCCTGAAACATTATTGAAGAAATTTAATTATCTCCTTCGAGTTGATGACAAACAAGTGGCAACATTGACTTATATTAAATCATCTAATCATATTGCAATAAGCAAATTAAATGATGATGATCTAGTATTAGTTTGTTCAAAAGATTTTCATCAGTTCTTACGACATCGTTCTGCAGCTGTTCATGGAAAATCTGATATGCAACATTTACCATGTGAAAGGTCAAATCAATTTGATACAGAATGGGCCGTATCTTTATACAGAAAGTGTGTAGAGCCTTTTGGTGGTTTCTTACATGAAACAAGAGTGTTGATGCCTCGCATTATTACTTCGGTTAAATTGGTTGTAGATTATTTAAATGAAGTGATTAATGAGCAACATATTTCATTTTCTGAAAAAGAAGGTACTTTGTCTCTCACTATAAATGGAAAAGGTATTGAACTAATTATGGATAAAACTCTAATGGACATTTTGGGTTTTGATCAAAATATCTTTAAAAGTGGTACTGTAACCAAAGCTAGCGCAGACATGTCGCTATCGCGTCGTATTAACTATTTTCAGATATATTCCAATATTGGTGAAGATGTACGTGTGGGAGATGTTGAAGCTCCATTGCTAGCAATGATACCATACCAGCCAAAAAGCTGCAGTATTTTATCTGAGCATACTTTCAAGAAAGTGCATTATACAAAGCTGAAATCAAACTACATCCCACAAATTGATATTGCCATTTATGATGATGCTGGTGCGTTGATTCCTTTTCATAAAGATGCTGTGACAAGTATTACACTCCATTTCCGAATGAAGAGTTAATGCAAAAGTATGCTAATATATTTTTTCCAATGTGAATAATATGGAAAGTGAAAATAAGGACTCGTTTCTAATCTACTTGCCCAGTAATGCTTCTATGAATAAATTTCCCAAAAATAAACCATCAGACTATCGAGTAGAATTAAATCGGCCACTGCATTTAGAAGGTGAATGGGAAGTTGGCGTTTCTAGTATTTGCTATGATAGCAATATTCAGAATGTGAATGATTTGGAAGAAATGATATTGACTCCTCGCACCCATGATGGAATAACGATGAATAATGCATTTCAGTTCCCATACAATTTAACATCAGATGGAAAGTGGAACTATGAATGGATTCAGATAAAATCAGATTCTTATGAGCCATTTGGGAATGAGAAAATTATTAAGGCATTCAACAGTGGTAATACTTCCATCATGAAGAATAAAAATCAGAAAGCTTATGAGTTTACTATCTATCATTGGAGTGGGAGACAGTTCCTCCGCTTTCATTCTTTTACTAAAGGTCTTACGCTGAGGTTGGATAGTGAATTCTATCCACATCTTGGTTTTGGTCATGGACTACATCTAACGTCAATTGCTACTGCAAATGTTAAAAAAGTTTATTCAACTCGAATCAACAAATTTCATTATAGATTTAAAATATTTGATGAAGATGTTGTAGAATGCGAAGAACGCATCATTTTGAAAAAGCGTGGTGTTCAACCTTTATCACTTATTGAGTTAGTAAAACGATGGAATGAGACTGTGGGTAAGAAGTATGGAGAGAAAATTATGGCGGACAAAAATAAGTTGGTTATTCAGAAATATAATGACAAACTTACAGTTTATTTCTCTCCAACCTTGCGTCATTTTGTAAGACATTATACGCCTATTATTGGAAGCGGTGTGGTGTATGGTTCTCATGAATATCACACTAAAGCTGATTCAGTTAATGATGAATGGTGGGTGGACATCTATGGCGATCGCATCAAGAAAATTTACCAGTCTTATGAAGAATCTAAAGTTGCTATCAATATAATGCCGCGTCTATATCATACAGTTGAAAGCTTCATTCATGTAGTAAATCCTTATATACAACAGAAGTTGAAGCATGTGATGAAAAGTAAATATGATGTAAAGACACACCACATTTCGTTTTCAATTGAAAAACAACGCGTTGTTCTGAAACTGGGTGATGACATTCAATGTCAATTGAGTAAAAATTTGAAAAAAACTCTTTGGCTTTTCAATGCTACAAACTGTGTTTGCTGCTGCGCATACGATTGGTATAGAAACACCAATGACACTTGATAAACATGAACAACACCTTTACATTCAAAGTGATTTGATTTTACCTATTTCTGTTGGCGAGAAAAAAGAATACATTTTACGTGATTTCATTCATGATAAAGACGCTTCATATGGAATAGTCGAGAAGATGTTTGAATCTATTTTCTATCATCCCGTCGTCAAACAAACTATACCCTCTATTGCTATCAAAATTACCAATGGTTTACAAGAGTGTATCCATGTGAAAGATACTAAATCCCTCGTAACTTTAGTGTTTCGGAAAACAAAGTGAAGTCATTGTGATATGTTTATTGAAATAAAAATATGTATATGAAAAAGTCTTTTCACAGATATAGGGGGAATGGGCTGACTGTAGGCATATATTCACAAGGAAGAAACGATCTCATGCGATACATAAAACAACCATGTATATCTACAAAAAGCAACATCAAAATACTGAGTTAAAGTTGATTATGTCAATACATCTCCTGAATGTGGTAGCGTGAGTTTTATTCTTTTGGGTGGAGGTATGTTTGTGTCAGGATGTCCATGTGGAAGAGATGTGTTATGTCCTATCCAACACCTCTTATCCTCCCATGCTGAAAGTGCTCGTTTCTTGAACGTGTACGTTTTCACAGTATGAACTTGAGATTTTAAGATTGTCATATTGACAAACGTTATAGTTTTATTTTTATAGGCCTTCTTATAGGACCGATGTTTCATTTTATGAACAATGGATTTTGATATACCTTTAGCACGCTTAATACTATCTGCACATTCTTTTAGTTTCATGGAATACATTTTAGGACGGAGGAGAATCATTTCATCTATTTCCTTTCCTGCTGTTTCATCCTTAAAACAACCAAGTTTGGCTTTATTCTGTATGGAATAGAGTGGATGAGTGGGATTGTAGTTAGATGTATCGAAATATTTTTCTAATGACTTACCTACTTCATTAAAATTTAAATCTTTTTGAGTGGTAATTCCTAAAAAGAAACTATCTGTATCACCACCCAGCAAGCGAACCTCTTTTACGAGAGGGCATGGTTTTAATATTTTGTAGAAGAGTTGATACATTTCAAGCTTGGAATAATCTAAAACGGCTTGCCCAATATAGATGGGTTTGCACAACTCAACTTCTGATTTAATCATTTTAACACCTACAAGATCCTCATCGATGATGTCTCTATCAATGAAAAGAGGTGATGAGGTCAATTTGTGATATTTTTGTTCATCAACGACTAGTTTGTAATTCATACGTTTTCTAACATCCTCCATGGTCTTTCCGAATAGACTATTATTCTTATATTTATAAAAATCCTTTTCAAAATTATTTTGGGCGAGTGCACGTTTTTGACTGTTACTATCTATGTAGGGTTTGAGGAAGGCTTTCTGTCTAAATTTGATAATGCGGTGAACTGACTTTAGAAGCATGCCCATTTCTAAATAGAATTTTAATATGCAGAAGTGTACGAGATAATTTTTCTTATCATATTGGGTGAGTAAAAGTTTGCGGCATGGTTTGTACCTTGGCTGTCCACACTCTGTTAAGTTATTATGAAATTGTGACATGAATGGTGAAAACATATCTTCAGTCACTTCGCCAGATTCAGGTGCGAGTGGGAAATCAGCAGTTTTATTTTTAATACTATTTGGATAAATCAAATCCACTTCAAAATAATATCCCCAATCACCTTCATCTGGAATATTCAGTATGTTTGAAGGGTTGGAGTAATACTCAAGCTCATTTTGATTTAACCAACTAAACTCGGAATGAGGTAGTGGTTTAGACAGTGAACTGCCATATAAATTATTTTGGTCATAGTACTTTAGGTGGATATGATCATCACCTACTGTTTCAGATTTTATATGATGTTTATTTACAAATGTGAGACCACCGCGTATTCCGCGCTCAAATATATTATACATCTCCGGGTCTTGTAAGAGATGAATGGTCTCACCAGTCATTTTAAAGGCTGATTTAAAGGACATGGCTGGTAGACTGACAAAGTGGATAGGATCTAATTTGTCTTCTTCTAATGCCACTCGTCGAAACTCCTGAAAGACATCAGCCAGCAAAATGACATCTAATTCTAAGTAAGCGATCATATAATCGCCAAACGTTTTACAATTAAATTTTAACCATGCCTCTTGAGCATGTTCATAGTCCTCTACTGGACAATCTTCACCCGTCAAATCGTTTTTGAATTTGTCAATGGAAGGAAGGGTTGTTTCATTTAGTTTAGACATTGAGCTAAAATACGCATAAGGAAAGACTCCTTTGCGAGTGATTATTTCATCCGTTAAGTTTGGATAGTGTTTCTTCAAAGTTTGACTATGGGGAAGAAACTTGAGATTACGAACGAGAGAAGCTAGTGACGCTGACATGAATTGAAATGAATCTAAAAATTTTATTTCGAAGAAGACTGTCTTATTTTCTTTAGTTTTATCTACTGGTACTTTTGCTGTCATTGCCATGAATTTTTCTCTCGTTTGTGCTATTACATTAAACTGCCACGATTTCATCTGGCTCAACCCTCCTTTTATGAGCATATGACTGTCATAGCCCTTAAAGTTATGAAAAATGACGGGTAGTACACGACGTCTCAACCTAAGTGAAAAGTTACATTTGGAGCAGAGTGCGTTTCTAAATTTACCAGTGATGTGATCATGATCACGCACTTTCTTAATTTTATCGTCATCAAACGTTTTATGACATTTAGGACAGGATGTGCAACTTTCAAATTTTTGTTTGTCTTCATCTGACATATGTAGTGACTTACGCTGCAATTGGGAATCATATGATTGTTGAAATTTTGCAGCTTTATCGAGAAATTCTAGAAATTTTGAAATGCAATCTTCACCTTGCCAAGTATGCATTTTGTTTTGTCTATTCCTAAAGTGGTCATGCCATACTTCATAGCAGGATATGGCTGCTGGCTTGTGGATGATATCATCAATGTAGCATTCTATGTCTGCGTAAATGACACGCAGGGGACTTAATTCGTCACCATTATCCCTATGTGAAAATATTTTATCTTTGGGCATGCGTTCCATTTGTAATTTACCTCGCTTGCACCATTCATAGTGAGTTTCAAATTTATCTTTACTCCAAAATGAGCGGATGCAGCGGTCGCATACAAAATGTTCACCTCTTTTAGAGTGCCCCAAGTGAGTGTACAAGCGAGAGATTTTGGGAATACCACAGTAGTGCCATTCCTCGCTATCATCTTGTTTTACTAATAAGAGGTTGACTACACGTTCATAACAAGTTGAACGTGAATTATAGCGGGCACCCTTCAACCCCTTCTCCCACACGTGAACGACAATTTTAATCTTATTATGTTTTTCGAACGTTTCTACATCTTTGATTTTCATGTTGTTACTATCACAACCTTCAAAGTCTAGTTCATCCTCCCACTGTCTATAGCTATAGGTGCGATCTCGATGCGCGTTGATATCATTATAGTGAAGGATGGATAGGACTGCATATTTGAAACACTGTGATTTACAATCAACATTGATGACAGCTTTCTTATTATACAACGTTTTTGGAAGTTTAAATGTGCCTCGAGCTGCATGACTTTCTAATAGGGAAATTTTGAATATGGCTGAGTCCACACCATCAAAAATGAGAGCGCTGTCGCGTTGATTGAATTTATCTACATTTGATTTTAAACATTGAATGTGAAAATTTAGCCAAGACTCGCAGTCTACAACTTCGGTTGCGGAAGAGGAAGGAACATGAAACTGTATTCTCTCCGTCACTTGACCCGTTTGAAAATCTATTTTAATATATTTTAGTTTAAGGTAGATGAGCGCCTTCATTCTAAAATTGTCTAAATTATTGAAGAGCGCTTCGATAATGTTAGAATTTTGAAGGAGCCACTCAGGAAAATCTACAATTTGAGTATTGGACTCCATGCAGTAGTCGCGTACTAAATTATTATGTGAAACATTAATGAGGGAGATGGTAGAGGTACCGTTGGTGTAGTGATCATTTGCATGCGTGTGTTGAAGTCTGTGCGAAGATCGCTGAAAGTGACTATCAAAAGAAAGAGGGCACAAATCGCAAGGAAAGGAGATGTCATCGTCAGAATCAACTTCACCTCCGGAGATTGACGCCGCTTTGCGTTGACACACACGTTGTTTGATGTGTCGAAGGAGACTGTGCTTCCTTGTAAACATATGTCCGCAGTCGGCACATTCCCACTCGTTGCCTTGCCGCGAGAGTCCTGAGCTGGAACTCACATCACCTGAAAGAGAAATCATTCTTTCATCTCTGTTCAAGCCTCAGTGTAGTGTTACAACCTACCTTGACTCAATAACTCTAAACTTTCCTCGAGAAGAGAGGGCGTTGGTGATGAAGTTGATGCCTGAAATTGAGGAAGATGCTATTAGTCACACGTTTGAGGGAGATGAGAGGAAATTTTCAACTTACCATTTCAACGAAATCAAGTTTAAGGTTGATACTTCTACAAGATAGAGACTTCACTCAAATTTGGAATTCACGAGATAGCAGTTCACTTGTACACCTCAAATAATAGTCAAAGAGAGAGATCGTGCGTTCGTCACTTGTATGATTCACAGATTAAATGAAATGACCTGAATGTCACTTTGCTTATATACTTTCATCCTCTTCATTCATTGGATGTTCATTCTGATTGGCTGCTTGTGTATACTTAAGAATAGGAAAAATGTTAAAGTTATCATTATTCAAAGTCAGCATTTCAAAGACAACATGACAAGTCCTCCAACAACACCAAATACCGCATTGGAGTTCTCCTCTCCATATACATCAGCAAAGGTGCTCGTTACACCAAATGCACCAAGAAAGGCGAAGGTGGAGAAGACATACAATCTCGACAATATACGAAAGTTATCATTATCGGAGGAGGATGAAGAGGAGTTGCCCGACCTAACAGGCATACGGTGGAAATATTTACAATATGATGCCGAAGGGGTGATGGAGATGACCAGCAAGTCGCACTTGCATCAAATATGGGAGTGGTACACCCCTAACTCCCAACCGCGAACCGTGGCGGAGTGGGCGTACATTGAGAAAGTGAGGGACGCTGCAGAAGAACGTTTAAAGCAGCTCAACTGTTTTTGTGATCTATGTGAAGCCAGACTCTGGGACGATATTGACGATGAAGACCTTTTGAAATACATGCCATAATAAATGTTTATTTCGTATTATCTTTGCTTTCATACTGACTTACTTGAATGGGGTTTTAGTGAATAATTTAACCATGTATACTTTTTCATTTGGAAATAGTAGCACGCTTAGTTTAACTTGTAAATCTTATAACATTTCATATGGGTGATAATGGTAGATGAAATAGTGTCAAATAAATTAAGATAGCTTACACTTCTGATACAGGGATAGCAATCGACTGCGATCCATGTGTAAAGAGCTTGTTAGACTACGGATGGGCTTAAGTGAATAATTTAACCATGTATACTTTTTCATTTGGAAATAGTAGCACGCTTAGTCTAACTTGTAAATCTAAAAACATTTCATATGGACGATGATGGTAGATAAAATAGTGTCAAATAAATTAAGATAGCTTACACTTCTGATACAGGGATAGCAATCGACTGCGATCCATGTGTAAAGAGCTTGTTAGACTATGGATGGGCTTAAGTGGATGATTTAACCATGTATACTTTTTCATTTGGAAATAGTAGCACGCTTAGTCTAACTTGTAAATCTAAAAACATTTCATATGGACGATGATGGTAGATAAAATAGTGTCAAATAAATTAAGATAGCTTACACTTCTGATACAGGGATAGCAATCGACTGCGATCCATGTGTAAAGAGCTTGTTAGACTACGGAAGAGAGAAGTGTGTTATGTTGCGTGTGGCGCGTGAGTGTCCTCCCTTTCATTCCATTCATCAATTCGTCTCATTGATAGAGACAGGTAGAACTCATGGTTCTCATAACGTATGCAATGGAAAGTTTTAGGCAACCTTCGACAGTTGGCTAAATGTCGCCCTGGCGCGAATGCATACTACGTTGAGACAGAGGCAATCACTTGCAAACATGACGCAGAGAGGTTTAACAAGATTGACCATTGCCGAATGTCCCTTGCGGTATACATAGCTACGGGTTTCACCGCCGCCCTTTACAGGAACGCCCGTCGAAAGGAAGTATTACACCGAACTTCATTTGCAACGTTCAAGTTGACTGATAGCAGATTCAACTAAATGATAGTATTCGCCAGTCCGAAGACTGCCCAGGGCAAACCGCGAGGAGGTTCTATCATGTCTTGCCCCATGGTGGCCCTTAAGAGAGCCGATGGTTCGTTCTCGGGGACGTGAATTTGACTATTGACTGGAATAGTCAATGGGTATGACGCTTAGGTTGTCGTATACCCTATACCGCCTAAGCCGTGGTGGTGCATCTGGCACCTTTCGGATGCGAGTGGTATTCGGAGTCCACACCTCATCCGTCCAAATGATCCTCTTGATCTTCCCCTTCTTCTCATCCTCAACCCACTCGTCGAGGATGACGAACTCGGGAATGCCGTTGTCTTCATCAGTGAAGACGGGAATATTGTCGGCAGATGTCGCTTCCATCGTGACTTCAAATTGAATGAGAAGCGCTACAATCTTCTAGCTTATATAGGGTTTTCAACAATGAATTGCTCAACAGCGAATCAGAATGCTTCAGGGATAGCAATCGACTGCATAATGTTCAAGTTGACTGATAGCAGATTCAACTTAATGATAGTATTCGCCAGTCCGAAGACTGCCCAGGGCAAACCGCGAGGAGGTTCTATCATGTCTTGCCCCATGGTGGCCCTTAAGAGAGCCGATGGTTCGTTCTCGGGAGTAGCGTCATCTTACACCCTACCAATTCTGCTGAGAGAGTCAAAGACTCTCTCTTTGGTAGCACTGTCGACTTCCACACTAACTGGCACATGACTAAAAATTGGAATGTAGCGCCATTCCGTTGGATTGACAGCAGTTGCTGTCATCGGATTGCCAATCCGAGCAAGATTATTAAAAACTCTGTCTTGCTCCTCTAGCCTGACGAACTCCTCAAATAAATTTCGCGGCCTTAACTGCGGTCCGCGAGGAGAGCTGACTTGACTGTTCGGCGTCTGCATGATTGAAATGAAATGAAATGAGAGGCAGTGGTTTATATACCCCTCTAACGCGACGCAACGTTCAAGTTGACTGATAGCAGATTCAACTTAATGATAGTATTCGCCAGTCCGAAGACTGCCCAGGGCAAACCGCGTGGAGGTTCTATCATGTCTTGCCCCTAGGTGGCCCTTAAGAGAGCCGATGGTTCGTTCTCGGGAGTGACGTGATGGGGTGGTGAAGGCGGGCAAAGATCTGCAATGAAAATGATATGTATTAGAATAGGATATACTATCTTATTTACTTTTTCACTTACCAAGTTAGTCATCCTTTGGCAGTCTCGCGCGTTTCCGAATCGAGAATTTATGTAGGTGACCGCGCATTCGTAAGCTTGCATGGAGACACTTCTTGCTCGGATGACCGTTGTAGCAAATAATTGACTCGTCCAGATTTTGATTGACGAGTACTTGGCCGGCCAAATGATTATCCCGAATAGGGATGTGAAACTCAAACAAACGATCCTCATTCACACGTTCCCACTCATCCCTCATGCGCTCCAACTTCTCACACGCCTGCCTCTCATCACCCCGCCGAGCCACAGTCCTCTCCAACTCAACATTCCTCGCTCTCAACACACTCATCTCCTTCATCATCTCCTCAAACTTCGCCTCTGCATCTCTCATTCTTCTCTCCGCAGCACTCGCCCTCTTCACACACTCATCATTCTTCTCTTCCAACTCTCGCGTCTTATTCTTCAAATCAGTCACACAACGCCTCATTCTAATGTTTTCATCCGCCACCTCCTTCGACTTCAGTTCCTTCTTTTTTAACTCATCCAACTCCTTCACAACTTCATCCTTCACTTTCTTCAAACTCTCATACTTATTCACCAACAAATCATGCGCCATCTGCTGCGAAACATGCCTCTTCTCTTCATCCTTCAACCACCTCGCCGACTGCACACGAATCCCACCACTCTTCACTTTTGGGGAAGATGAGCTCTTCGGGGGGTCGGTGATGACGATGTTTGACACCTCCGATGACGAAGAGCTCAACTTCCTCACACGCTTCCTCACACGCTCCCTATCTAAATCCACATCATCCTCATCATCACTCTCAAGCACTCTCTTTCGCCCAATCTCACCCTCCAACGACGCAACCGCTCTCGCCAACTCATCATTCTCAACAACATTCTCAACAACATTCTCAACCTTACCCTCTCGCTCGATCGCCAACATTCGCTCCCTCTCTTCCACAATCAACTGCGTAAATCTCAAATCAGTCACTAAACCACCACTACAGTCAGCATGCACTCTGTAAAAACGCGCCTCATCCTCATCACCCTTCAGCACTCTACACTTCACGCACGCAACCCTATTCAAGATAATCATGTGGCCGGTGCCCGCCTTCTTAACATGAGCTTTGGCGTCCGCACTGCGATTAACTCGCCCACATGAGCACATTTTAATATGGTATTTGCGGTTCCTGTCATTAGCCATGTTAGATTTATCGTTAGCTGTAAGATAATGAAATTTGTATAAGTTTGGAATCATGTAGTACAGTCATATTCCTAAAGAGTGTAGTGAGTGGCACTCGATCCCGTCGACAGCCCGAAGGCCTTGTACCGATCACTAGGGAAGTGAGAGATCTTCCCCGATACCCGCTCTTTACAGCTGAAGACATCATTGTCACTGCCCCGAAGTGGTAACAGGAACGCCGAGTCAAAGGTAGTGATCAGTAGCTGGGATCTAACCCCTCAAAGCTGCCTTAGACTTAGTTAAATTTCAAATCTGATAGCAGATTTGAACTCAGGATACTTGAAAACCTTAGTCTATATGTTAAAACTTTGAAAAAACTGAAAATTAAGAATTTTTAAAAAATTCCGCATTTTACTACTCATACTACTTTTAAAAAATTTTATCAGTAGTAAAGACACTATCAAACTCTATCATACAAACTTTGAAGTAGCAAGATAGCTTGCCTACTTCAAAAGATAGAGTCCTTTGCACCCGATATCGGGAGCTCAGAGCGACGACCGTCGCTTACCTCGTCTTTCGATGAAGTGATCAGACTTACGTTGTCGGGGGTTTATATATGCTCGGAAGAAAACTTAAAATGGCTCTATCTCCGAAAGTATTCATCGTAGCGACATGCGGTTTGTTGCAAACGATTTGTCTCATCATTCTTTACAATATGACACCTGAACCATTCTCATATGACCACGGGAAGTTGGTCCGCCAGCACATGTCCATGTAACATGCCACAAGTGAAAAAATTCCTAAGTGTGAGAGCTCCAGTGTGGTGAAAATTTTGAAAAATTTAAAACTTCCGAATTTCAACCTGGGACCTTAACCAAAACATTTTTCATCAAATTTCACTGACCTCCCCCCCCTCGTTCAGAGAAATTTGATGAAAAATGTTTTGGTGACGGTCCCAGGTCGAAATTCCACACTTTGGAAAATTTTCAAAATTTTACCCATACAAAGTCACTCTGACACTTAGGATTTTTTCAGGTGAGCGAGCTCCGACCTAAAATCTTGTAACCGCTCTAACTTTTGAACGAAGACAGATAGGAACAAGCCGATTCTTTCACTGAATTTGTCTCACTCTTAGCTTTCAAACGAGCTATTGCACGACAAAATCCGTCCACTAGAAGCCAAGATAGAAGCTAGCTGTCCAGGGGGGGGGAGGTCAGTGAAATTTGATGAAAAATGTTTTGGTGACGGTCCCAGGTCGAAATTCCACACTTTGGAAAATTTTCAAAATTTTACCCATACAAAGTCACTCTGACACTTAGGATTTTTTCAGGTGAGCGAGCTCCGACCTAAAATCTTGTAACCGCTCTAACTTGTGAACGGCTGGTCCGATTGACTCGCAACAAAAAATGTTGTCGAGCAGTTTTTTCTCCTCTTTCAAACGAGTAGCTGTAAGACAAAATCCGTCCACTAGAACCAAAGTTAGAAGATTGCTGTCGGGGTGGGGGGGGTCAGTGAAATTTGATGAAAAATGTTTTGGTGACGGTCCCAGGTCGAAATTCCACACTTTGGAAAATTTTCAAAATTTTACCCATACAAAGTCACTCTGACACTTAGGATTTTTTCAGGTGAGCGAGCTCCGACCTAAAATCTTGTAACCGCTCTAACTTGTGAACGGCTGGTCCGATTGACTCGCAACAAAAAATGTTGTCGAGCAGTTTTTTCTCCTCTTTCAAACGAGTAGCTGTAAGACAAAATCCGTCCACTAGAACCAAAGTTAGAAGATTGCTGTCGGGGGGGGGAGGTCAGTGAAATTTGATGAAAAATGTTTTGGTGACGGTCCCAGGTCGAAATTCCACACTTTGGAAAATTTTCAAAATTTTACCCATACAAAGTCACTCTGACACTTAGGATTTTTTCAGGTGAGCGAGCTCCGACCTAAAATCTTGTAACCGCTCTAACTTGTGAACGGCTGGTCTGATTGACTCGCAACAAAAAATGTTGTCGAGCAGTTTTTTCTCCTCTTTCAAACGAGTAGCTGTAAGACAAAATCCGTCCACTAGAACCAAAGTTAGAAGATTGCTGTCGGGGGGGGGGTCAGTGAAATTTGATGAAAAATGTTTTGGTGACGGTCCCAGGTCGAAATTCCACACTTTGGAAAATTTTCAAAATTTTACCCATACAAAGTCACTCTGACACTTAGGATTTTTTCAGGTGAGCGAGCTCCGACCTAAAATCTTGTAACCGCTCTAACTTTTGAACGAAGACAGATAGGAACAAGCCGATTCTTTCACTGAATTTGTCTCACTCTTAGCTTTCAAACGAGCTATCGCACGACAAAATCCGTCCACTGGAAGCAAGCTGTCCAGGGGGGGGGGACGTCAGCCGAAAATTTTTTCTCTCCGATTTCGCTGGAAACATCCTTCCTAACCCAAAATTTCACGTAGATTCCGAATCTGGCCTCCGTTTTCTCATCCGATGCTTCGTTTGGGCGCTACACACCAAAACGTCCCAAATTCTAACTCTGTCGTTTTTCGAAAAATGTTGAAAATTTTTTCTCACCGATTGCCTTGAAACTCACCCTACCGATGCAGAATTTCACGCTGAATCCGAATCTGACCTCCGTTTTCTCATCCGACCACTCCTTCCACTCGAAACAACCCATTTTACAACCCAACATTCAGCAGATTGCACCAAAAACATCACACACTATAGCCTCAAGACTAATCCTGGCGGTCGCCCACGTCAACCTAGACGGTCGCCCACGTCAACCAGGCGGTCGGACCAACTCACCCGAGTCTCACACTCTGTCGTTGCAGGGGGGGGACGTCAGCGAACATGTTGTGAACGTGGACCCACCTGGCCGGCACACCACGACAGACCACAACCTCTGTCGTTCCAGAGGGGGGGGCTCAGACACGAAGCACCACGGCGGCCGACCACGACACTCTGCCGAGCCAGAGGGGGGGGGACTCAGCGATGGCGGCCATCTTGCGCGGTCCAGAAGTGGAGTTTTGCTTACTACTTCTTTGGATCTAAAAGCACTCCATCTATCATTTATTAATAGTTTTGTTAATGGTGAAATCCACTCCTTATCCGTCGATGTAATGGCTATTTCACGACTAGGTATGCAGAGTTCCATAAGGTTTTTGACACAAAATTGGAAGTTCCTCCATTGTATGTTCACATCCATGCTTGCCGTTACTCTACTCCAGTCAATTTCTTGGGCCATACGAATAAGAAAGTCAACATTGTACTGTCTATAGTCGAGGACTTCGTGCATTTTACGGATATCAGAACGCTTAGAGGATTTGATATTATTCGGAGGAGCGGTCAGAACGTTGTGGTCAGCATTGCCGATTGGACAGTCATACTGTACCATATCTTCTAAATATATTTCTCGGAGATCTCTTGAAATCAATATATGGTCAAGTATGTTCAAATTTCTGGTTGGTCTAGTCACAATATCTACCATATCGAGTTCAATGCACAAACTTGGGACATCAAATCGGTTGAAATCACCTGCTATCAAAAAAGAATAGTCCTGTGAGCGTAGATCATCAACCTTATTTGTGATATGCTCACTGATAGTCAGCAATGATTCTGAGTTAGCAGAAGGAGGAATATATACACATATAATGAATAGTTTGGGACTTGCGAGTTTGACAAGTGCACATTCAACACCATAAGGAAGAGCAGAGTTGCATTCGATAATGGAGAAACGAAACTCGTTCTTAACATATATAGCGCAACCACCACCTCTGTGTGTAACACGATCGCGTCGACATAAACCGTATCCAGGAACATCTACCAAGTTGTCATCTACGGACGGGCTAAGCCAAGTTTCGGTTATACATATTACGTCGGGTACAGACAAGGATACCATGACCTTAAGTTCGTCAATTTTTGGTAATAAGGAACGCGCATTCATTATGCATAGCTTCGGAAACATCGACTGTTCGGTCAGTTGGTTTAAAAGTGTTGATGAAAATTTTGTCGAGGAATAAAGTTGCCGCTGACAATCTTTCCATCTCGGATACGAACGTTCTCACCATAGACTCTTCTGTGCCTCAGCTCTTCACGAAGAAATTTTGCTTCTTGTCGCTGCACATATGTCAGATCAGGGTTTATAAATGCTTCTTTAAATCGGGAAGAATGTCTCAGATTTTTTGCATTTTTTAAGATAACTGTGCGTTCCTTATCGGATTGACATTCTATGTGGATCGGACGAG
This sequence comes from Prostheceraeus crozeri, assembly GCA_907163375.1. NCBI lineage: Eukaryota > Metazoa > Platyhelminthes > Polycladida > Euryleptidae > Prostheceraeus > Prostheceraeus crozeri. The sequence goes on along the minus strand of CAJQUW010006129.1, from coordinate 49,658 downwards.
GTCGATTATCGGATCCTCTTCCAATACGATTCACAGCAACAATCGTAACATCGTCGACATCTAACTCCTTAATCATGTCCCTTATGATTTCTTTGTCTCGAATAACCGGATTGCCACCACCGCTACTATCAGTCTCGTGTATGCCAGAGACAATGGGAAACTTTTTCTTGTGCAGTCTGTTTTCCATTTCTCTCATCATTTCGTTGCCATTCTTTAGAAAAGTCGATTTCATCGTTTTACACTCTTGCTCAAGCTGGTTACATTTATCTGTCAGGAACTCAATCTTTTCGATGAATTTATCAAATCGGCAAGATAGAGTGGAGAGTTTGTCATCAAGGATTTTATTTATGGAAGAAATGATTGTTGAATTGTCAGTGTCATTTGCCCTATTGGTAAGCTCAGCATTTACTACGCGAGAAGCATTGTCATTTTCCAACTTGTTCTTTAAGCTAATTACAACATCCAAAAGATCTTGTTTTGAAATACTGTTCTTCTTGCTGGAGAGAGATGAGCTAAGCATTGCAAGAATTTCGTCAACTGAAGGCATGGTTTCTTATTCCGAATGTACACGATATCTATGGTATTTGCGACGAAGAATAACTTGCAGGATTTCCCTTTTATACTAAAGATAGCGTGCAGCCACAATGACGGCGCAGATCACGTGAAAAAATCAATATTTCAATAATTCTTCGACGAGGGGGTTTGACAAAGGCGTGCCGATAACTGCTGATTGTGGTGCTAGCCGACAATACCGGCTACTACAGCAAGCAATCGATGACACAGAGGGAATTCCAAGATTGACAAGCGTAGAAGAGACCGACCGAAGACCAGGACACAACGCTGAACTGCACTCAGATGGCCGGAAAATCTTGAAAGACGATTGAAGCCCACGTCGACGTTGCACCGCAAAACTGTTTGTATATCCGAGTGGCCCGAAACACAAGGAACACGATGATACCAAGAAGTGCGCGCACTAAGATCGTACACAATTCCAGAAATTCCTTTCAGAGCGAGACACCGACAAGATGACAACCGCCACTGGCAAGAGCTAGGTGGCAGTTACACTTAGTTTCACTTGGGAAATATTGTTTACTAAGTTACGATGATAAATATTTATACAGCCGCCAGGCTTATTAAATTCTTATCAATCAATTACTGGCTGGACTCTGTCCTTCTTTCAAATGCCTGAGGTACATTTCAGTCAATAGTGACTCTATTTTTTTTTGATAGATGCTAATTTTTCTCTACTATAAATTTAATTTTTGAGGCTGTGCATCTTAAATGTACAGGACCGCGCTTGATTGGGTTTGAGCGTCCAGGATTTAGCGGTCGAAACGCGATCGTCCTGACCAACTTCCTGTTGATAACCTCATTAAAAATAGTCAAATAATTTGTATGCATATTTTGTAAATTTTTTTCACGTTTTAGCTTAAGGAACTAATATTAACTCTCTTGCACACCTGGTAGAATTTAGATAACGTAATTCCGCTGTGTTAGCTAGATCTGGTATTTTGATTGGAAACAGACCTGTCCTCTTATTATCCGAATGGGCAGACTGTTAAATAGAATCTTTTCAATATATAAAAGATTTTGAACAGAACGACTTACTCGCCAATTCATTACACATGAGGAGAGGAGAACCGTTGTTTGATCTTCTAGTAAGTATTTTTAAATTTTTAGACATTTTAGGATATAAAAATTTTCTTTTAAATCATATTTTGCACCTACTGAAAATGAACTACTCGTTAGCTTGTTTTTTTAAAATTTTGTTACCTTGACGAACTTTGCTACGTTGAATTATACTAGATTCTTTTAAAACTACAATTTGTTGTCAATATTATTAGCAGTACATTAACAACAATTACAATATAAATTTTGAATGAAACATACTGGGAATTCGCTATTTCTTCACTTCTCTCTATCTCCACGAGTTTCAGATGACGGTCTACAAAGGTCTCCATTGCAAAGCACCTGAAATTGAAATACAGTTAGACAATCTGTTACTCAATTCTACAACCTTCTACAAAAATTGATCTGTGACACAAAAACTACCGGTACTTTGTTCGTTGAAAAGATATTTGCTAAATAATGACTTAACGTTCGCAGGAAAAATTCTCAAAAAAATGCAAGTCATATACTACCTTCGAGATAAGTTGACATTCACATGATGTATGACGCATTCATCTTAAACAAAGAAACAAAAGGACGCAGAGTGCCAGCTGTCCTTTTTTAAGAAGGACGCTTTTAGATTGCATGCCGAATGCTATCTCTGATTTATGCAAAAGTTCATTCAATTTATTTATAAAAACAATCGAAACCAAATTATTTCGCGGGCAGCGGACCTGTAGAATTGCTCGAATCCACGCAGGAATCTCATAATTCTTCTCGAGACAACAAGATAAGCACGATGGCGATACTGCGATCAAAAAGCAGCAGGGTCGAGAACCTTCTGACAATTAGTGTGCGTAGCTCCCACATCAACAAACCATAATTACATTACTCGTACGATATTAACCCTAGATAACTTAGGGCGGATTCTGACCGCGCATCTATATTTCCATCTGCCCATTACAGAATTTTCCAACTTTCATGCTCATAAACCAAGCAGCAACATCAAAATGTTTCCATTCAAAGATAACCTAAAACCGACCATTGAAAACGTGCATTTGACAAGAAATTATGAAATTCTATGTACAGTACATGTACTTTCCATTTCTTCTTTTTCCTCCTGTTCAATTTATCAATTTATGCGTTGAAACAGTCGTCTGCCTCCAGAAACGGTGTTGAAATTGCTTCAAGATGCAAAAAATGCCTTGAATTAATAACTGAGGAGGGACAAGAGGGAAGATTCATTCAAGAAACCAAAAGGAGCTGAACAAAAGAGTGCCGAATTCTAGTTTGTGCACTGCACTCAAACGATGGAGAATTAGGTAGAGCATAAAAAGTAAGTCACGTTTTGATAGAGTATGAGCCGGAATAGAATGGACAAATAATGTAAGCAAAGACATGCCTTCAATAAGCTTGCTTCGTGCATCATCAGACAGAGTCCAGACAATAGAAATTTAGTGAATGGTGATAAGGATCACTGCATTGACCTCATCGGCTTATTATCCTCTGAGTGCACACGGTGGGTCGGAAACAAAATTTAGCCAAAAATTGACCATCCTAAAACTATACATTTTCTAAATCGGAAAAGCACGAGAAATTCGTAACTGAGCTCAGTTAAATTGTAAAATTCTGTCCTTTCTAGCGATTTAAAAAAATTCAAAATGGCGGATATTTTGGCTCTCGATTTCGACAACCAGGCATACGGTGACATTAATTGAAGTTTTTATCAGGCCTCTCTTCGTTAATAACATCACAAAATGTATTCTGGCGTAATTAAAACACCGATTATTACTCAAATTGATAAAGTAAAACAAAAATATTTTTATTCAATCCTGAGTCTTATTGAAAACATCTTAAAAGTTGCTAATATTGTTTTCGGTTTTTTATTTGGTTAATATCTGTATATCAAGTTTTAGACAAGCCTACAATGGATGAAGAATTCTTTAATTAGTTTATCAGTCAATATTTTATCTACCAAATTTTTCTCAATTTTATTTAAACTAATTATCATGCTAATTTTTTTCACTATTTAAGTAAATGATGCAATTTAAAAAATATATATATATGGTGAGTTGATAGTGATCTCTAACCTTCTTTTTTTAAATATCCTCATCGCAAATTTTGACAATCGATAACCCGGAGAGCATTTTAATCATTTACATTTCATTGAAGCGATTAATAAGGCATTGTTTTCGCTTTGCTAATACAAAAGATATCTATGTTTCTATTAATGTGAGCATTTTGATTTCTATTTTAATTTCAATTCATAATCTCATATCTTCTGTACATACATTATACTCTATTATTTGACGATGCCCCGACCGAAGAAGTCGCACAGTTTAAGTCGAACACAAGTTTGTATTCTGTGTTTTTTGGCAAATGTAAGACTATGCGATCAATCACGACATCTATGAGAGCTGTGATCGAAGGATATTTCTTAGACGACTGCGATCCTAATGACATTCATCTTCGCACTGTGATATGCAGCACTTGTCGTGTTGTGATCAGAGAATACTTCAGGAAAATTTCCAGCGTTCCATTACCCTCTTCGATCATTCACAACTACAAATACCTCCATCAACTACGTGTTCTCATCCAGATTGTGCATGCCCAGTATGAATGATTCCATCGACGAACCATGAAATTCCAGTAGAATGAAAAGGTGTGTCCAATGCTTCTCTACAATTTCGCGCGGGAAATCCCACCAATGTAACAAGTCCACGAAACTGAAGAATCTTACAACCATGGTTGGAGGAAAAACAGCTGAACAATTTGCATCAACTGTTGTATGAGACAAGCTCAACGAATATGCGGATTCCACAGTGACTCTCTCTACTTCAACAGGTCGTCCGATTCGAGTTGAAGTGTCTCCTATTCAACGTCCAGCGAATTCCAAAGTTCTGTTTTCATCGAGTGATGTTTCAGACATGCATGTGAATTTGAATCTCAGCACCAATTCTACGTAGAAGTTTGCACGCATCATTAGAGGTACGACTCATGGCAGACAAAGTATCGAGCCGAACACGAGGAAGAAGTTACTTGAAATGAACCATTCATTGGTCACTTTCTTTGAATCTACAACTTTGAACTTTGTCAGAGATGAGAAAGTTGGAGATGAAGGTACGAGAACAACTATATATTGCATCAATCTCGATGGATTGGTACGTACTATCATTCAAGAACGCGGCTATAGATCATCAAACTCACACTTACTGTTCAAAACCGGCGGCGGTTTTTTATAGTTTGCCTGTATGTGTCGTCAACGGAATCAAGTAGTGACTTACTCAGAAAAGATTGGCGTCCAAAAAGGTTTTCTTGATCGACATTGTTCCAGATATCCAAGATAATTACGCGAACGTCCTAAAAATTTGCCTTCAAGTGCAACTAATCGGACCTAATGCATGTACATCGATGCTTTCAAAAGTCATCGCAACTAACCTTAAATTGGCAAATATATTGCTGCGATTGATGTCTCACGAGGCCACACATCCTTGTACATGGTGCGACGCACACAGATCCTTCCTTCAACAAAAGGGCATTCTGCGAACATTGGGAAGCATATATGATAAATTTTGGTTATGGTTCCACGAGACCGATCGAAGTAGAATTCAAGAAAAAAATTATACCAACGTCGACACTTTCCCATCATGAAAGGCAAGCCAACTGACCGCGTAATTGGTCTCTGCCTCCACCTGAGCTCCACCTGGTGGTGGTGTCGACTCACTCTCTGCTATTGGGAGGGGGTCCAGGGGGGGCATCAGGTGTTCGCGGGACAATCGCCCGATCCCAGCGGCCGATGAGCTCCACACACCTGACGGGGGAAATCCACAGGTCCCATGGTGTGAGCGGTGTCTGTATGTGAGTGAAGGAGAATAGGTAATTTGTAGTGTGTGCTTGTGATTTGCATAGGGGGCAAAGAGGTGAAGAGTGGACAGAGGGGTTTGTTTTGTGTAGATGCTCTTTTAAGAAGGGTGATTTGTTGGTGCGGAGTTGTGTCAATGCTCTGCGTGTGCGTCTGTTGAATGTTTGTTTTGATTTATGAACTGTGGGGATTGCGTTAATGATTTTATGTTTTCCCTGTGCACTAGGTATGTGCCGACGGGTTGGGTGTGTGTTTGCTTTAGTAGTTGCTTTGTTGTGGCGTTGGATGACTGCGTGAAAGGAGATGAGACGTACTTCTTTGCGATAAAATGTGGGTTTTTGTTGTCTGAGAGGTGGTGGTTGATATGTGAGGAGATAAAGAGGGTGTTGTTGATGTTTTGCTTTGCGATGGTCTCTTGCTGTTGTCCCCAATTGGTGGAAGTGAGACATGTGAAAATGTTCTAGGTGTGTTATGCTTTTTCGCAAATCTAGGTTGACGCCCAGGATTCGGTTGCTGTTGAGAGTTGTGAGTGGAGTGCTATGAATAGTAAGTGATAGGTTTGTGCTGTGTTCGTGGGGATCCGGTGTAGAGTGAGAGCTGTGTTTTGTTGGGGTTAATGTTGAGGTTGTTTTGTTGTGTCCATGAGAGCAGAGTGTCGAGGTTCGGTTGGAGCTTGTCTTGGGCTGTCTTGATGTTTGAGTGAGTGGCCATGTTGGTGATGTCGTTAGTGTAGACTGTTGTTTTGAATGTGGTGTCTGTTGGAAGTAGGATGTCTCGCATGTAAAGATTGAAGAGGAAGGGGGAGAGAACTCCTCCTTGTGGGACGCCTGTTCTTGTATTTGTTGGTACAGCGTGTTTGATTGTATGTGGTGTAGGCTTGCCTGCCTTTGATGTAATTTTCAATGTAGCGTATGAAGAGAGAAGGGATGTTGGTCTATTGAAGTTTGTGGATGAGTGTGTGTATGTGAACTGTGTCGAACGCTTTTGTCATGTCAGCGATGTGGTGAATGTGTGCAAGGCTGACTTTTTGCTGTTGACGCTAACAGCGATGGTGTTGTTGATTTGATGTAGTGCGGTGGTTGTGGAGTGTTCTTTTTTTTAATCCGTGTTGGAAAGGCAGCGAAGGGACGAATTTTGTGATGATTGTGAGAATGATCTTTTCCATTGTTTTTGCAAGAGATGAGAGAATAGAAATAGGTCTGTTAGAGGTGTGAAGATGGATGTCTTTGTTGTGTTTTGGTGTGATGTTGGCAGCATAGAGTACGTTTGTTAGGTAGAGTGGTAACTCCGCATTTGTTAAATACTCAATGTGTGTACACTTTCGATTTTATTAAATGAACTCATGGGAGATACAGGTAGTGTTGTCACCAAATGTGAGATATGCAAATTTTTGCAATTTTGCAGAAATTGCAACGGTATTGAGTGATCATGATTGCAGAAGGAATGATGGTATTTCACAGATTCTCATGACAGCCTTGGAGATTTAATGTTTGCTATATTATCAATTCGATAGGTTCCTATTACTTTCATGCTCAACCTCAAGCGTATTTTCTTAAGCGTGATCATATCACAGCTGCAACCTGCCACTGGCACAGCAAAATCACATAATCGCAGACAATGACTTCATTTAACTTTGAAGGATGTAAATGGTTCCACATCACTATTAAGATTCTAAAATTGAAACATGAATTTAGGAATCATCAAATCATACCGGTGAAAATTGAATTAAAAAACTTGAAAATTCAGCCAAGAAAGTTCGAATAACATCGCGACTTTCTCATGAAGACTTTCATTATAATGCAATTCATGAAATTCCCTTGATAATCAGCTTGATTTCCGCTTAGTTAGGATGCTTATTACCAAATATTTATTCCTTTTGATAAAAAGGAACTCGAACTTGTTTCATACTACCTATATAGGAGAGTCTTCTCGGTAGTATATAGATTGGCAAATTTTGACTTTTTTCAAAAGTGCTCAAATAATTTTTTGGAGCACGGGAACGTTATCTCCGCAAAAAACTGAATCTATTGATATAAAAATTTTCACTGTGTACAGATACTTTTTTGAGTCGACACTACCTATTTATCCCTACTCTATGGTTGGCCGTTTTCCAGATGCTGGGTATCTGGTTGGTGTTGAGAGAGAGTCTGTCTATGTCACTTAGGTATAGGATGGCAGTGCAGTCGAGGTGGTTGAGGTGTTTTATGTTGATTTCATCTGGCCCAGTTGTTGTTTGCGGAGTCTGAGATGGCTTGTTCTGTTTGGTCAGGCATGATTTTTGTGTTGGTGGCAGTGAGGCGGAGTGTGCGTCTGTCGATCTTTCTGTTTTCTTTTCGCGTTTTGTGAGGTGTGGGTGTGGTGAAGTGATTCTTAAAGACGTTCCCGATGTTTCGGTTGTGGTGAAAATGTCTGTTGAAGAAGTTGATTGTGATGCTTTTGGGCGGTTTTCCGCCCTTGTCGTTGAGTGCGGGCATGGTCCTCCAGAGTTTGTTCGTGTTTTTGGTGTGGGACCAGCCGGAAGAATTTTGCTGATCCAAATGCCATGAAATGGTCAAAAGTATGCCATGTGGAACGCGACGTTGTTCACGGAGGATCGTTCAATGGCAACTCTTGGCATAATCTACAATCACGTGTGGACGTACTTCGTTCAATCTGTCCGTTGCAAGCTGTTAAATACGTCGATTGCTTTCAATCCTTAACCAAAGTCGTTCATTCGTATTATGGAAACAATCTCGATCGAGACTACTGCCATTACATGCAGGACTTCAAGAAGTACCTCAGGTTCGGCATTTCGCTTACTCCGAAGTGCATTGTGTGTTCCATCACATCATGGATTTCTGCTCTTCTGTAAACACCGGACTGGACAGATGTAGTGAGCTCGCAATGGCGAAATGGCAAGAGATCAATTATGGAAGAGATTGTGGAAACAATCTCGATCGAGACTACTGCCATTACATGCAGGACTTCAAGAAGTACCTCAGGTTCGGCATTTCGCTTACTCCGAAGTGCATTGTGTGTTTCATCACATCATGGATTTCTGCTCTTCTGTAAACACCGGACTGGACAGATGTAGTGAGCTGGCAATGGCGTAATGGCAAGAGATCAATTATGGAAGAAATTGTGGAAACAATCTCGATCGAGACTACTGCCATTACATGCAGGACTTCAAGAAGTACCTCAGGTTCGGCATTTCGCTTACTCCGAAGTGCATTGTGTGTTTCATCACATCATGGATTTCTGCTCTTCTGTAAACATCGGACTGGGCAGATGTAGTGAGCTCGCAATGGCGAAATGGCAAGAGATCAATCGTGTCAGATAGGGATGCGCTGCCTCATCACATATTTTTCAATCAGTATTACGAATCCACTTTTCGGCAGCTGTATGTGGTTGATGGCTTTCTAGTCGGTGGTATACAGCTGAACAATCTAAGATACGCCAATGTGTTGAACTTGTCGAGCGGTAATTAAGCAGAAGCCTTTACTCTGCAGCAAATCTTTTTTTTTGTGAATAAGAAAAGCAATGCCTTACTTTACATGACATGACATGAGGACAGTAGTGCATGAACAGAATTCATCAAGCAAGCAAGCAGTCAGACACTTAATTACGATACCACATAAATACACAACAGACAACAAGCAATGGAAGTGAACATTCAACGCGATAAATAAATGTGACAGATAGTCATACTAAACTCCAGGCGCTAATGGATGTGATAGATAGGCTAATGTAAGTGAAGCAATGGGATTAACCATCAAGATCGGAAAATCAGCTGCAATGGTATTCAACAACCAGCACGTTGCTCAAACACCGTGTGAAATGAGCAAGTCAGACTGGTGGAATCGTTCAGCCATGTCGGCAGTCGCACGACATCAGATGGGAGATCATAAAAGAATTCAAAGGGAGGATAGGCACATCCAAAAGCAGTTTTCGAGAGCATGTGGAAAGTAAAAGCAAACCGGAACATTTCAATTCCCATGAAAAAATGCGTGTGGTCAACACTCATCTGTGGCGACGAGACATGGACTATAAGCAATGAAATGATAAACAGCTTGTCAGCTTTAGAGATGTGGTGCTACATGCTTGTACGTATTATTGTACATACTTGCAGATAGATGAAGATGTGTTCGTAGGAAGATCACGAAAACGGATGTGGAGAGGTCTGATAGCACTGTACAGAGTATATTACATAGTATATAATACATGTGTATACAGCATGCTACATTTCTCATTGTGTTTACAATTTAATTTCATAATTTTCTTCTCTTGTCTCGGGTCATAGATTTGCTATCGATACTACTATGCAGTCCGATGCTAATTGTTTCATACCTGCCTTATCTTCTGTCTCTTGCGCCTCGATAACTATCTCCATTTTCTATTTTCCATTTCCCATCCAAAAACTTTACAGATGAATCAGTGAATATTTCAATTTTTTTACGTGTATAGGCATCACTTGCTTGAGGATCTGGATAGCTCATTGGTTTTCTTAAAATACTAAAAAAATAACAAATTAAAAGGAAAAGCAATGTTTTTGTATTGAAAAAGCTAAAACTCAATTATTTCCCAACCGATTGACCTGAAACCTGAAATATTTACTAAATGATGCATTTCTTCTGTAGCGGAGTGATCTCTCTTCAATAGAACCGCTAATCCGACGCAACGTTGCGTGCTCACGACAGGTATGACGTGGCTATTCTCGCGTCTTTTTTCGTTGGAAAAACCTGGCCCTCCTGTAAATGCATCGTTGCAACCGATAACTAACCACAGATATTTATCCAGACCAATACAAAACAGCGATAGATCTAAACACACAGATATGTTTTTATATCAAGTCAAAAATCTCAGCAACGACAGTGCGACCTGAAGGCTGAAACCAAAACATGCACAAGCATCTGTGCTAAATTCATGGAATTCTGTGATCTGTGAACCAATATTAGCTATTGTGGACATTTTGAAGGTTTAATTCATTGATGAAATTGAAAGACGATCAACCGATTTGGTAAATAGCGCTGACCCATAACAACCTGTCGGCCACTGAGTATTACAACCCCCTAACTAATAAGTGTAAAGTGTAAAATGTGCCAATGGGCTCTTAACTGGCCATCACTAAAATACACCGAAACCAAAAAATGAAAGCTGCTAAAATACACCGTAACCCAATATAGACTGGAGACATTTTCAGGTCAAATGACCGATGAAGACGGAAGGACCGTGCAAAATAACACACTACAACAGAGACGTGTGAACATATACAGCTGACTCATCGGAGTAAATGAATATGTACAATAAGTTAATTGAATTAATCTGCTGAATGAAAAAACAATACAATTACACAAGCCAGCACTGTTCAATAGCTAAAATTCTGCAGGCTGAAAGTTTGAACCGATCGGAGCCGGCTTGATGCTCGGCTGGCAGAAAATTCAATCGATTAAATTTGCGATAATACACCACCGAAGCAAGCAGAATATTCAGCAGTGCACAAGCTAAAGGATAATCACCCCAGCATTGAGGTCAAGCCTAATCCTTAGGTGGGTGTCAACTGCCTTGCTTGTGATTGAAATCAAAATCTTGCAACTTTGTAAACTTCTCTTGTTTCCCATCCAATCCTATTAACAGGAATGCCTAGATATATGACAATAAGAGTCGAATAGTGAGGATTATCATTGTCGACTGCCTTCTTGTGTTCAACGGCTAGGCTGGAGGTAATTAATAAAGTGCTTGTTCTACTCTATGGCTTGTTCATTTTGAAAGCGTCTCATGACATCTTCAAAAGCACGTCTGCTATAGATTGATTTTTGATAATTTTGAGAGTTATGATTCGAGCTAGGGTACTCATACGATTCAACTGCCATCAAGATTTCATAGATCCCAGAATTGAGTTGTTGGCATGAGATGATAAATGTACAAATACTTGAAGTATGAGAACTTATAACGGTCATCAGATTCATTAACGGTCATTTTACTGAAGCATGCTATTATGCTACAACCATAGAAAGTATTTGGTAGATAATGACTGTGTTTGATTGAAAAAAATCAATGAATGGAGACAGAAGAGCGCAATCATTCTATGAGCGCAATCATGGAAATCAGATGGTTTTACTCATAGAAATGGTTTTACTGTATTAGGCTAGAAGGGTCATCAGCTGATTTCAGGTTGTCATTAAAGCTACTCGCAAACCGGAACAATTCGTGCCCACGTTGGAATAGGCGGTTTCAACACGATGACCCTTCTAGCCTTTATATAGTATAGTATCTGATTTCTATGAGCATAATTATGAGAAAGCCTTAAAAAACCAATTTATGTTTGAATATCATTGCTTTTGTTGATTTGTTAAAACGATTGTAGCAGCGCATCATCTAAATTTCCGCTATTTGCCCATCTGAGGCGGCATTTTAGGGATCATTCTGAGATTCCTCTCTCGACTCGCGATTGATGCTTATCAGTTTCTCAGTGAATTGACAATTAATGTCGAAGGGTAAATATTCAGCTGTTCTTTATTTACGAATTATTACATGCATCAAGTTTTTTGATAGAAAATTGTACAAAATGAAACATGAATGTGCTTTTTTGTAATGTGCCGATTCAGTATTCTACCAACAGGATTGGTCAGTAAGCATTCCTTAACCACCCTAAAACCTCAAGCATACAAATTTCAACCAAATCTCTAAACGACATCCTTATGAGCGTGTAATGACAGACAAGAATGTGAAAATCCTTGAAAGAAACATCGGAAAGTACTTGAACATTTATAGTGTGTAGGTTTTTGCTTTGGAGTTAACTCCTGTGTAATAGCGTGCGAACAAAAGAAGAAAAGACGAAAGAGCAGAAAGGCAGGAAAACGAAATACGTAGACGAGATTGCATGAGCTCCGTGAATTTCAACAGAAGAGAAACTGAGGATACCTTGTCGTGGGTCACTTTGGAGCAATTGCAAGATGCATGTATAAATAATGCAAATACTTGGTTTTCAACATTGAACACGCGGGAGTCGTGTGCCAGGAGATTTTTAACGTATTCAGAAAGTATTGATATTTCAGAAGCAATATTGCAGTTTTTGGTTGCATGGAATATTTGCTTTTTTGATGAATGGATGCAATTTTGTGTTTATGTAGTTGCAGGATTGTGACTTCTACAAAAAAACTTCGATTGCAACAATCGCATTTGTGCTTTGAAATTTTCTTTTATGTTTTTGGCACTATTTTTATGAAATTCACTTCCTAGAAATTAATAATTTTTATATGATTTTGCATTATTATTACAGAATCTAGTGATCATCTATATTTCTATATGACACTTAGTAGTTGTAGAGAAATCGTAGAGAGAATGTATTTGTAGAGAAATCGAAATTTGAAGAACTATTGCTTAGAATATAGGTACTTAGAATTGCATAGAATATACCTACGTAGAGTAACATGACATAATGAATCGATAGCATGGCACAAATATTTCATGTAAAAAATATAATGAAGCATGCAAGTAGTTTAAGCTACTAAGTGTACAACAAAGTATTAGATGAACAAAGCAAAAGATAAGGCGATCAGTGTGCACTGCACCTCTCATATAGTTGAAAACGGTTGCTCGAATTTCATGATTTGTCGTCTCATACCGTTTGTTTCGACGAACCACGAACATGGTATTCCCAAGTTTGAGCTGACAACTGCAGAATCTTTGTATTTGTAGCATCTTCTCAGCGAATTTGTTCGATTACCTTGTGTATCAAGACTGAGTGAACGTGCATAGTTCGATAGAAGGCCTCAATGTCGTTTTTTGTAAAAGCATAGTCGTTGAAGTGAAAAATCGCTTCGACTCCCCATTCTCAAAATCCCGTATAATCGATAAAAACTTATATAAATTACTCTGACAACCACTCAGTCTCTGCAAATGTGTTGTGGTTTTATTCGAATTCCCAAATACTAGTATCTTTCCAATGCTTCATTACTTCGTCTGTATCTGCTATTTTAGCAGCACATGCTGTTTCTGGACATCTTAAATTTGTGTCCACATTCTTTGGATTTAAACGAAATAACTTATTTATTTTATCATTTGTCTTATTCTTTTATGATTCCATCTTGTTTATTGTTATCATTACTAATCCGACTAACCGTGAATTTATAAGTATGCTTGCAGTAATGCATGTATTTTAAGATCTTTTCACTTTGTTTGTTCTAGATCCTAAAAGCTATAATGGTTCATTTCATCGACGGGTCTTTTCGTCGACAGGTGGATGATGTTCGCTGAGGAGTATCATGAATCCATAGGCCTAGATAGTTTGACATAATTATATTAACTCAATTATCTGCTCTGACTCTGGATATAGACATCGATGAAACAACCTGGCGATGAAATGACTCAAGTCCATGATATATATGGTCGATGAAATGACCCTGTCCTTCAAGGGAACCAGTCATTTGTTTATAAAGGAGAAATAGGACAAGATCAATTATTTTCAACCATATCAGACTATATTTCGAATGACACCCGAACACGTCTAATATTCGCCTGAACAAGTTATCTGAAAATCGTATTGACAGACAGATCTGTCTGTGTTTTTACAGACATGGAGCATAGGCCTACTGCTTTGCACTTATCCCGATTGGATTGCCATACTAGTGATGGTGGCAGAGCTGTAGTTGAAGCAGCTTTGCAGAAATACGGTCATGACTTGACAAAAGTGAAACTGAGCCACGACGAGGCAAACAGAAGGAGGCGACTCATCAAAGATGTAAATGCAAAGGGTTTAATACTCATGAGACCGGATAAAGGAAATGGCACGGTGGTTAGGACAAAATCACAATACTTGACGAGAATGGATGCCATTTTGACTGATACTGAGAAGTTTCTACTTTGTGATAAAGAGGTGGATTGGAACGATAAAGCATCGCACAAGGATATCATTGATCTCACTCGAAGACTGGTGAAAGAGGGTGAACTGCCTCCTCAAATGGTATCCTTGATTCCATCTGGTTGTCTAATTCCGCGGTTATATGGATTAGCAAAAGTGCACAAAGACGGTTATCCAGTACGGCCTGTTTTATCGATGACTGGATCAACATACCATGATCTGGCGAAAAAGGTTGATGAAGTGCTGCTCAAGCCTTTATTGGCGGACTTTACACAGCGAACAGTGAACTATTCCTTCGAATTTCAAAAGCGCATCTGTGAAGTGAATTTAAGTGACGGCGATTCTTTTGTTTCGTTCGATGTAATAAACCTTTTTACGAACATCCCAGTAGAAGAAACAGTGAACCTGATTTGTGATGCATGGTACCGTGGTAACAGAAGGCCTCCGATTTTACACACTAAACCGCTATCTGAACAAAACTGTCGATCTTTACATATGGCTTTAACAACAAACATTGAGTTTGTTTTCAACGACAAAATATACCGACAAGTCGATGGATTGGCATGGGTTCGCCATTAAGCTGCTCGTTCAGCTCTATTTTCATGGGACATTTTGAAAACGAACTTATTAAATCAATACCCGAACCATCCTTTTATGTCAGATATGTGGATGATATGTTCATGATTGTCAGCAGTGACAATGAGAGCGAGCATTTATTCCGCATGTTTAATAGCAAACATCCGATGATAAATTTCACCAGAGAGACGGTAGATCATTTCCTCGACGTGAATCTACACAAACTGGAAGGCCAAAAATTTTGACGTCTGTCTACCGAAAAGATACCTACACTGGTTTATACAACAATTACGGTTCATTTTCACCAAAAAGGTACAAAATCAATTTGGTACGCACATTATTTCATCGAGCTCGATGATTGTGTTCAGCTCAATACATTGAGCAGGAGTTTGAGCTTTTAAAACGTGTCCTACGCAGCAACGGCTATCCAGATTGGTTTATTATGAAGCATTCCCGACCACCGGAACCAAAGCATCCTACTGTGGAAAAGAAGATCTTCTTCAACATCCAATACAACGGTGAAGCAAGTGAAGATATGGGGCGAAAGATAAAGCGTGAGATAGAACAAGTGTACCTTGCGGTTGAAGCTGTCCCGGTTTTCAAGACGTTTACTCTGTGTCCAACTGCCGTGAAAGATCGACCTCCACTTTCCCGAAAACCGATAATTTTGTACCAATTTTCTTGTCTTTGCGGAGCAAGGTACATTGGGAAAAGCGAGCGCTGTCTTCATGTACGACAAAAGGAGCACATACCAGCATGGCTTGGAAAGGATGGCAATAGACCACTTTCTTCACAACCTCCTACATCAGCGGTTACCCGACATTTAATGACTTGTGAGCGAAAACCCGACTTGCTAAATACTGAAGATTGTGGATTTAAGGTTTTAAATTCTTTTCAAAGTGACATTTACTTGAAGATAGCAGAGAGTGTTACCATCCGTTTTCAAAAGCCTGATTTGTGTGTACAAAAAGATAGATTATTTATACTTCGGTTGTTGTAACATTCTTGAGTTATAGTTTTACTTTCTTTTTCTTCTGTTCCGTCCTGCATTTAAACAGTATTATTAATTTTTTATTTTTTAACTTTCTAACTTCACCATTAATTTACTTGTTATTTGTTTCAGTATTACTTATTTATTCATTTATTTTTTAATTTAATTTTATTTATTTGTCTATTTATTTATTTATTTTATTGCTGGGTTTTTATCATTTATATTTAGTTGAAATACTACTTACTTCATTACTTTTGTGTGTATCATATAATTGTACATATATATCCTTTTTGGTTTTATATTGATTTTGTTTCTTTCTTGACTTACTGATGCACTTATTTACATTATTTTATTTTTGTGCATTTATTTGTAATGACATAAATTTTCTTATTTGCTGTATAGTCTGATGTTCTGACTTGTATCTGTTTGGATCGCGACAATTGCTCTATTGGCCGCTGATTTGCATGTATCTATTATCTATTGTCTTCATTATCCGTGTAAATGTTCTGTGTGATTTCAACGTAGTGTGAACGATATTTATGTGTTGTCTGCTGCACCAAGTATTATATTGATCATTCTTGCAGTATGTCACATAGAGAGCAAGCGAGGCCCTGGCAATAAAAATGGTAACGACAAAATACTTACTTCTGTCTCTATATAAATTTGCGCCTACGAAACGTTTAGACAGATCTGAGTCATAAACCTTAATAATATGTGGTAGGAGACAGTGGGAAAAATATATATACCATTAGAGGGAAGAATTACCTGTACTCTGAAACATTTCCTAGTTTATGTGGTCTAGAAGGTTGAAGGGCTTATAGAAAAAGTAAATTATGTACAATATTAAATTCAGGTTTAGAGATTCTATGAAAAACCTATCAGCTGTCTTTCATTCACAAACGTTCTTAAACTTTTCTTGTATTATTGCACGATCAATGTCTTCACCTGTTGGTTTCATTTTATGCTTTCACTGAGCAAGTAATGGTAAATCATACTTTTCTTTTGGTTGAGATGTTCTAAAACCGTGATGTGCATCGACTTTCACCAATGTAGAACATTTTGCAACGGGTACAAGTGATATTATGTACTACAGATACTACATTTTATCTTCCGGCTTCGTCCCCTTCGCCTAAGTACAAGTAGTAATGAAGAGGTGTTGGGTAGTACAGAAGTTCGCTTTTGTTGTAATCCATTAGACTGTATCCGCATAATATTAATTTCACGGAGCATCCCCATAGCTTTCACCGGCACCCCTACAGCTTCGACGGTGCACTTATAGCCCATACCAGCGCCACCTTCGATTTCACTGGCACCCCTTCGCTTTCAGAAACACCACTTTGGCTTTCAGGGCGCCCTATAAGTTTTCACCGGCACCCAATTCGTATTCACTTGGCTCCCTCTTAACTTCCATACCCACTTTTCATGGTGGCCGCGGTCAGTAAATGTCAGTAAATTTTTTGTGTCAGTAAAATGTCGATAAATTTTTGTGTTTGTCAGTAAAATTTCAGAAGCTAAATTCTTTCAAAAGAAATCTCAGAATTCTTTATTTCAGTGTTTTGAGTGAGTTTCGTAATGCATTTTATAGAATCTTGCTAATCCATTGTAATTGTGATGCAGCGTCGGAATGCTAAACTTTCCATCCAGTATTTTCGACATTTTATTTATTGATGCATGTATAGGGCCTGTAAAATATTTTATGATATAGTTGAAGTTTAATGTTAAGTTGAACGTCGATGCTAAGGATCGGGTATAATGTACCATGAGGGCTGAAATAAGTTAATTTTGCTGCTGTGTTGGTGGTATTCTGACATCAGATAGGACTCTACATCGATGAAGTTGTGATGCATTACAGTGAAATTCAACTTGACTTGACCACGATGCAAAATTTTCCAATTGATTATATTTTATGAATTCCATCTTTAATGCCTTCAGGGAAGAGAATCGTCCGGATTTATTCGGAATTTCGGATTTTTGACGACTATCTGGGTCATGTCTGAGATTCACCAGAAAACGCAATAAAAATACGAGGGGGTAGGGGTTAAGGTATGAGGGCCCATAAGATGGAATGACATCTTCATGAAGTAACGTATGGCTCTTAAGACAGAACATCAAAGAATGACAACAAAACATCAAAGGCATTACAATGGATATTATCCGTAAATGCCCTCTAGCCACTCATGAGCCCCCTCTGGCGACCTAGGGGATGATGATTCATTTACCTTTTTTTGAAGATGTTAGACCTCCTTTGACTAGACTATGCATTATTTATGATGTATACCCGCTACGGGATTTATGTTTCCTTTTTACCTTTTTTTTGGCTCGACAGTAGTTACCCTCTCCTACACCACACATACTATATAACCGAGATGTATTCTGTGAAAACATTCTCTTCTGAGATCTCGCACAGATAAACAGTTTGCACTTTGAAAATTTTAGTTATTTATGTTTCAGATTCTGATGATCAACAGCGCTTGAGATTCCAAGTTGAACTGGAATTCGTACAGAGTTTGGCTAATCCAAACTACCTCAATTGTGAGTATATATCAATTCATAAATTATCTTTGATGATACAGTTATTGCTTTCTTTCAGTCTTAGCTCAACGTGAATATCTAAATCGCCCAGAATTCATCAATTATTTAGAATATCTCCTGTATTGGAAAAATCCAGCATATTCTCGTTACATCAAGTAAGTCAAATGGATTAAAACAGCTGATTGCGCACAAATCAATGCTGAAACACTGCTACTAACTATACCTGTGAGGCATGCGGAAATTTTGATGATCTCAGTTATCTAACGATGCTTCAACGCTCTGTAGATAAGATACTTAAATATAATGTATATTGGTTTTTTTTATAAAACAAGTTGTTAAGAAACCGGTTGAAAGAAAGCCGTTTTAAGCTGTGAAATTCCAGCTAATCCAATAATTTAAAAATTTGAGATCTCATGATACTGGAGACTGATTTTTCCGTTGTGTCATGGCCACATTGTCTTTCAGAAAGCTACTAAAATCGTTCCAACTTTGCCATCCCCTTGAATAACATAATTAGTAAAGTTATTAGGAATGACGTCTTTTTCAATAACTACAACTCTTTGAATTGCTAATAGATTCATCTTTGTGAGTTGTTTTGGATTGATGAAAAAATAATTTTGATTCTGCGATAGATTCTGCCTCACAGGTCTACATCATAATTTAAATTTCAGTGTAATTTTTAGAAATGGTCGAGTTGAAAAGTAAAATATATCCAAGCTCGTGATACATTTTGGCATGCACTGCACAGCATCATCAGCTGAAAAGGCTGAACGAAATAAATTTAAAAATACTTATGCAATCATCCTAAGAATTTCATAGGTTAGTAAGCAGGCAAAAGAATAATGATGGCCCATTAGAGGGAAACAGAATGATCATGTCCCCTTCATAGGAAGCGGAATTATCAAAAAAACCCTAAGAGAACGACAACTGTAATGGGCCCATTCTGCTTCTTCTTCCTCAGCGTTTGTATCATTTGATGGCGGGTCCGCTGATGGGCCCATTATAGATAGAAAAACTGATGATGGGCCAAGAATTGAGAAGGAATCCAGAATAATGATGGGCCCTCATAGGTAAACAGAATGATGATGTCCCCATCGCGAAATCTGGATGATGATGGGCTCCTTCACAAGAAGATAGACGGATGATCAAGGTTCTCATCCTTCCGAGATTTAGGGGATATTGAGAATAAATGCGGGACATGAGAACTTTTCGTATATAAATAGTTGACTTATCTCATGAAGAGAAGTAAATTGTCATGATAATCTTTCAGTCTCATCGTTCAAGTGAAAAATCGAATCAGTGGTTTTGTTACACAGTCATATCGTTTGTTTTGCTTGCTTTACGAGCTTTGTTGACATTGTTGGCTATCTAGCTGACTGGCTAATATCTGATTATCACTGATCTTATTCCAACAGCCGTTTCAGTTTTTATTCTCAGTTTTTGATTCGTTTGCATCTGCATTGTAGGTCAGTAGTTGCTTTCTTATTAATTGTGTCAGTCAGCAATAGTGTGAATATCAAATGATGAATTTGGAAGACCGGTTACGAAAGGACTTACATGTACATGCTACGACGTGTGATATTATGAACAAAATCGTCAAGTATGATATTGTGTTGAAAACCCAAAGCGATGGTCTGTCAAAACTGGACTCCGAAAGCAAATTAACTTTGGCCAGAATCATAATTTTTGGCATTGAATGTCTTCAGATTATTACCTATGATGTGCATGTGTTAATATGATGTTTCTAATCGGCAATGTATGCGAGTATGTGGGTAAATGTGGACTAAATTGCTGAAAATGCTTGTGTTTGGCGACATTGGGAGGCTTGCCAAATCTGAATGTGTTTAGCTTCATAGGCTGGGGGTGCATGAACATGATATTAACTCCAGCTGTCGCTGAAATTTTCAATTGCAGTTTCCGAAGCGGAGCTGTTTCAACCTGTTCAGGGTTCGTACGGTTTGTGAAAGTTTGTGAATTTTGAAAAAAAAGTTCAAGGCCCTTGAAAGTTTGTGAACTTCACGATTATTCAGAAAACCTTGTGAAATTTTAGAATAGCAAAGTTGAATTTCTGCAGACAATTTGCTTTCTAGATTTTGAACATCATGAAGTCAGGCTTCTCAGTCCTAAAATTCAAGGATCCGTCATAAAATAATGAAATATTGTCAAATTTTACGAAATACATAAGAGAATTTGTCAAGTTAATCAGGGATTGACGAACCAAACGCGACCACGTTCTTTGAATCAGAACTATTGATACAAATAAAATTTCAGCTTGGAGCCACGTTCTTGAAACAATGATCATGCTTTTCGCACAAAATGCATTGATGTGGTGCAAAGGAACTTGATGAATTGGACGTCGAGCACAGATCCACATGCACATTCCCTTCTCAAAATACTCGAGTGCGCGCCGTGCTCTTCTCGTCATGTCCTCGATGAAGTACCAACTGGTATCACCGCATGACTTATTTTTCGGGTTGCTTCCTCGTGGTGACTAAGCTTTTAGCCAGCCTTATTTCTAACTTTGGATCAATGGGTAAACTTTTAACAGCATTTCTCGAATATCTTCCATCACAGGAAGAATGCAAGAGCACTATGTGCATTCAGTCAACTGACCTCTGCAAGCGGATCGCAAGTGCTTTGAGGCATTCTTGCTGAAGCTCCGAAGAAGGGAATCTTTTATTCATGTTTTGCATACCGCATTGACATCTCTGCTAAAATTAATGCAGACTACTTTATCAAGAAATTGCTAACAGGATCTGACAGGACTCTGAAGACATTGAAGTTTGTAGTGAATTTGGCAATCATTGATGCAACAATGCCTGAAAATAGAAGGTCTGCCAGGAAGACGATGTTGGAACGGAAACCATGAGTTGTAAGCATTGAATAATGAAGTTTGCGAATGTGACGCACAGAACTGAAAGAATGCCGGTACTGTGTTGGTTGGCATCTTTGTGGCAGTTGTCAGGAACTTAAAAAGTTTCTACCCTTTGATTGATTGGCGCTAAAAGACGCAACCATGCTTCACCCGGATAACTGTCGCGATCTGAATTCATCATTCCCAATATCCCGCCTGTCCCTGACAGTGCTGCATCTATACTGAAGTTTGCATTGAACACTGCATTCTTGTGTTCGCCTGAATAATCAGAAACTAGATACAAAGAAAATATCAGGGAGAAGTATCAAAAATCACGACCTCATACTTCACAATTCATACTCCGACGCCGTACATCAGCACTGACTTCAGGGCGCAAATTTACGCGCGCGCAGTCGTTCTTACTTTTACGCACTGCAAATTATCGATTGATAAGTTTTGACACGCTCACATGAAGTTCTGTAGTTCATTGTCAACGCCGGTAACTTCTCGCACTGGTTTATCATTCTTTCATCGTGGATGACGAAGTGGAAGTAACCAGGAAATTCTTTTGGTCTTTCTGGTAAGTGTGTCGCGCAGGTATTTCCACCTTTCTTTGCAAACTTTCCAATCATCATATTGAATATCCCTGGCAATTGATTACCAGGACCTCTCCGCCATTTCGACGTCTTTATACTTATTCAAACTCGTGTCATACAAGTTACTATGCTTCTGCACTTGTTCAATTAGTTCAATATCCTTTTCCTTTGAGTCACAAAAACAGTTGGCAGCATGTTGAAATTGCCAAGTACACGACGAAATAGCAAAAGCGAAATTTGCCATAGAAGTGACGGTGGAACAAGTTCAAGATGCAAATTCAAAACTCCAAAAAATTTGGAGATCGAACAATTTTTCTCGAGCGAAGTTGCTGAAAGCAAGCACGCGACTTAGTTTGACTATCGAATAGAAAAATACAAAGCACTTCAAGATCTACAGGGTTGATCAGAAGTGACTACGTTTCAAATATTTCTATATTTATACTATCAAAATCACTCAAATATCATTCAAAAGCTCAAGTATCATATGGATCTACCTGCAGGCCGTTAATGTCAATGCACAAAGAAAGTCTTCGGAATGAGCGATTGTGGATTCTTCGGAGAAGTTCTTTATCAGTATCAATTTCTTCGAAAGCTTGTCTGACAGTCACTTTGATGTAATTTCTTGTTTGCGGTCTCTCATGGTGAAATTTTCTTTTCATCATGCCCCAAAGGGCATTGTCACAAGAAGTCACGTCAGGGCTTCTTACTGACCATGGGACTGGACTGAATTTACCCACCTGAATCTCTCATCGAAGTGCGTATTCAGAAATTTTCGAGTTGTTCGGGAAGTGTGAGAAGGGGCACCATTTTGCTGGAAGTGGGCGATTTCACAAATGCCTCGTCTCGCAAGATCTGGTATGAACTCACCCTCCAGCATTTGGAGATATTGATTAGAGTTCATTCTACCTTCAATAAAATATGGACCAATTAAATACTCCTGAGACATCGCTGCCCATGCCATAACGCTGGGGGATGTTGATGCACATGTTCCCAAAAGTGAGGATTTTCATTAGACCACATGACCGCATTCTTGTCTTTTGATCCAGCATAACTGCACAATCATCCGAGAAAAACAATTTCTTTCTCATCCGTGGAGATTGATACTTCTCAAGAATTGCCGTACAGCATTCAACACGATTCTAATGATCTTCTTCAGTTAGATATTGAACAAATGTGGGTTTCCAAGCATTCAGAAGAAGGTCTTTCATTAAAATTCGACGGATTGTTGCTCTCGGTATATTGAGTTCATCACTAAGTCTTCTTGTTGATGTTATTGGCTTGGCTTCTATCGTAGCTTGAACGTTGTCGATACTATCTCCTCTTTCATTTGGGCGACCCCTTCTCCGTCTATCCATAATCATTCCAGCTTCGAATTATTTCTCTTCCCAATTCTTGATTTCACAACCTTCAGGTGGTTCAAGATAAAACCGATCTCGAAGTTTATCTCGTAGCTTCATCATGGAATGCCTTGTCCTGTCCGTATCATGCCACCAAGCTGCCGCTAGCACACGATATTCGATTGTGCATTCACTTGTGTCACAACTTTCAGTCATAGCTTCACGCAGGAATATCGAATAATGAAGCGAGCTGCCATTGTGCACACTTAAAAGTGAATTTCATAAATCAAAAACAGATATATGACTACATTTAAGTGAAGAGTTACGTTTTAGGCGATGGCAGTTACTAATTCGACTTCAATCATTTCAATTACATTTGAAGTGAGGAGGAGCATCAGAGGATATCATATATTTGAAACGTAGTCACGTCTGGCCCACCCTGTAGAACAAGGAAAAGTGTCAGTCTTACAGACAGCTTTCCGCTGACGTGTAATTGATCATTACCCAACTTATGCTAACATAATATGTAATTCGCTAAATAGTGATCTACATCTAATCCTGAAATTGACTTGTTTCCCCTGCTACATGTACCATCTGCACATACTCGTACATTACCAATAATATTGACCTGTTGCGGTCAACAGTAAAGACAGCAAACGATGGAAGGCTCGGTAAAGTGCACAACTTTAGTCAAGCACATCATGTCAGGGAGAAAAAAGTGTGTGAAATAATACATATTGTTAATCTAGTGGTGCGCTTCGCGAAATTTTCAGTAGTTGTTTTGTTACAAATGATAAAAAATTTGAGTGCAGATAATTGTTAGCTTCTATTGCACTGCTGATGCAGCTGCATGTTTCATTTTTATAATCGAGACTATGACCAGGTATTTTTTAATTCAACATTTGCTTTGTAGTTAGATCGTTTTTCTCAGCTTTAAACACATGTTTTTCAAGCAGTGAATACCTATCATACTATCCACGTTTGCAATTATTCAAGAGCAATCATATAGACCTGTACTGATATCAGCTATTATACATGTATTAGGCATATGTTTATATACCTACGACATTTTTTAATGCTTGTTTTTCTATCAGTAGATATCGACTTTCTTGTTTATGTCAGTTGTTGTTTGTTTTTCTATCATTAAGTATCACATGCTTCTATATATTTTTGAATGCAAGCTTCACAGACTTCCATAGGAAGCAAGAATGGAGGATTTCTTATTTCAACATTTTTTTCATGATTCGTCAATATGTGAAATAAATTTAGTTGCAATTAGTGGAATGGTGGCATTAATTTGAATGACATTGTCTTGTAGCTGAATTTTTTGGGGCCTTGTCTTGCCGAAATAGCTTCTACCCCATTAATTAGCGAATAAAGGTTTTGTGAAAGTTTGTTATAAAAGCTTGCAAAGGTTGGTGAAAGTTTGTGAATTTTTCCTTTGTCTGAAGGAAGCCGCACGAAGTCTGCTGTTTGAAAATGACCCATTATCACACCTGTTCCTAAAACCTCGTCCGAATGGCGCTTATGACTATCGATCGACTTCCTTTTTGCCAAATTTATGCAAATGTTTTGAAAAAACAACAAATAAATGGATTATTCAGTACATCCTGGAGAAAGCAATCCACGATCAATTTGCATACTTGCCCGGAAGAGGCAATGCACTTGCGTTTACTAGAGTGCTGAACTTCCTGGACGAAAAACCTGGAGTTGTTTGCATACTTGGAATTATATATATTGACTCAAAATTACATGCATGTACATACATGTAGGTACATGATTAACTTGCGCACACACGCTGGCCAAACAGAGCGGAGGCACGGTGTGCCCGAAACCACTTTTGATCGACAACTCCTATTTTCTCAATTGCATCGGTTAAAGCATTCCATGTACAGCATTTCAAAAGAAAAAATGAAAAAACCGTTGACGTCTTTCATAGAAAAGTCGATTTTACACTAAAGCACTAATCATACTACTTATTAACTAAAATTATTGCTTAAGCGTCATTTGATTAGTACTACAGGGTGGCGCACGTAAACCGCCAGATTTTAAACTTTTATTACTCCTCAAATATTCATCCGATCGTCATGAAATTTCGACTCATACTAGTTTGGAGTATAGGATTTATGATGATTATACCTGTTGTACTGAGAATTGTCAGAAAATTCTGATTCTATTGACCGAATGACATGTAGTAAAATTGACATACCAACAATGTATCTTAACATGTAAAATTTAATGATAAACTTTCCCTTTATTTCCACCACGTCTTTATCAATAATGACAAAAAAATTAAGGTAAATGTCAAAGAAAACATTTATTAAATGAAAAACATAAGAAAAAGTGTTAGTAGTCATCGAACTTCAACGTGTCCTCCTCCATTCTCGAGGACGGATTCGAGTCGCTTTTGGTAGGCCAGAGCAGTTTCTCGACACATCTCAGTTGTCACTTCTTGAAATGCTTGTATGATGCGGTCCTTCAGGTCTTGCATGGATGTTGGCCGTGTATGGTAAACCTTGGACTTGACAAAACCCCACAAGAAGAAATCGCAAGGCGTCAGGTCAGGTGAACGCGGTGGCCAGGGCATGTTAGGAGATCCACGTCCCATCCATCTGTTTGGCATCTTCTTGTTCAACCACTCAAGCACAGGAAGTCCCAGTGTGGAGGTGCACCATCCTGCATGAATATGATGCTCCTGCCTCTTCTGTCCGACTGTACCGCTGGCCAAAATTCCTCCTGTAGCATCTTGAGATACCGATCCTTGTTGACAGAGGTGTCGAAGAAGAACGGTCCTTAGATACCTGATTGGCTGATTGCCGCCCAGACGGTGGTGCGTGGCGAGTGCATAGACTCTTGCTTGATCCAGTGAGGGTTCTGGTTGGCCCAATAACGACTATTGTGGCGATTCACACCACCATCCAGATGGAAGTAAGCTTCATCGGAGCAGGTTAGTTCCACTAAATGGCTCGGGTTGGCTTGGATGCGCTGTAGCTCCTGTTCTGCGAACTCCATTCGGTTTTCCAGATCTTCTTCGTGTAATCGCTGCACCACCTGGACCTTGTACGGATGCCATCCATAGTCATGGAGGATGCGTTGGATAGTGCGGCGACTCACTTGAAGCGCATTAGATGCACGACGGGTAGATGTGTTTGGGTCCTCCTCGAAGTGCTGCACAACTCGTTCCACATTCTGCTCCGTTCGTTCAGAAGATGACCGGTCCCGCTTGACAGTCACCACACTACCACTAGTCAACAGGTTTGTGTGCCAACGCTTTATGGTACGGGCATCCGGTGCTCTCGCGTCCTTGCCATACTCTGAATGATAAAGCGTCTGTACCTCCACTGGACTCTTGAGCCATTCGTGCCAAGCCGTGCATTTTGCTCGTTCTGCAACCGAATAATCATCCATTCTTCTATGTTCGATTCTTTTCAGATAGTGATTTAATCGTCGACTGGTATTTTATATGACATGGAAGTAACTGAACAATATTCACTTCAAGAGTGCGCACAATTCGTTGTGCAGAATACGATTCATATTAGGTTAATTAACTTGATCTAGATTTTCGATGTCAACAAAATGAGTACAAGTCATTCGGTCAATAGAATCAGAATTTTCTGACAATTCTCAGTACAACAGGTACAAGCATCATAAATCCTATACTCCAAACTAGTATGAGTCGAAATTTCATGACGATCGGATGAATATTTGAGGAGTAATAAAAGTTTAAAATCTGGCGGTTTACGTGCGCCACCCTGTACAATATATAATTTTAATGAAGTGTGTCATTGATTTGTCTTCGTCCAAATTGAGACATTGTTGACACTTTTGCATGTCATTCGGCTGTGCACAAGTCGCATTATACTACTTATATATTTAATGAAGTAGAATTTTCCAAAAATGTAGTTTCTGCTTGAAAATGTTTTAATCATCAAAAAGCATTTCGAATAAGAACAAATAGAACACGAAAGAGCGTCTTCTTATAAATGCCGAGAGTTATACTCTTTTACTGCTCGCAAAAGATGGTCATTGAATTTTGGATGGTTGTCGGGCACTCTGTATTTTGCCCAAGTACTTTTGAAGTCAGAGTGCACACTTTCGAAAGGTTGTTCAGAATAGCACCCCAAATCCACTCCATGCTTCTCACAGAAATCCTCAATATGAAAAAATATTGCGTGCAATTTCGGAGTCACACTGATTTTTATATTGTGGACCTCTTTCTTGAAAGTGTGAATTTTGGAGGTGTAGTCAGATGCCAATTCTTTTGAAAAACAAGCACTGACGACTTCATCAAGAGCACGAAATGCTGCTATAAATTTCCTACAGTTGGCTGGACACTTTTCCTCCAGTACATCAACATGGCGAAGAATTTTTCGACAGGAATTGCCTGTAAAGCAGCCACCATGATAGGACTCACGAGAAATGCTCAGCGATTCTGCCCACTCGGAGCAATCCGGCCACAACTTTGACAGGGCTGAGTACAGAGTATTCACAGATCCTAGTAGGAGATGCAATGTGGAGGTGGAATAATATCCAAGACAGGCGTCTCTTCAGAATCCTTGAATATCGGGGGATGAGCAACGTTATTGTATCTCTTGGCATCGTATGGAATTTTCCCGGATTCCATGTAAGACCAGTACATCGATCGAATGTTACCAAGAGTACGCAATTCTCCTTTTTTTCGAGGTCCTTCTTGTGCACATTACACCAGCTGCAAGGATGTGAAGAGGAATGTGACATTAATCCCAACATGATATTGGCCATTTTCATGTCCATAGCGTAAGTGCAAGAAAACTTCTTGAAAAATTCAGGTTTCCTCGTTACGCCAATGATATTCCACATAGTAAGAATATTGCGATAATTTTCAGAGACGTCCTTGACAATTCCGACAACAAACAATTTCTTTACACCGGAGTCCTTGAATTTGACACCCGACTGATGAGACTCGAACGGGGACGACTGCAAAGTGAGGCTTACTTTCAAAAATTCTCCTCCGCTATCAACACCAATCATGCAGCGAACATCTTGAGAGAAATTTCGTTCAATAATGACGAATTCCAACAATTCCTGCAGTGACGTACAAAAGACAACATCATTCATGGAGTTGCTTACCGAACTTTGAGGAACGTTCTTCATAAAAGAATGACTCTCAACAACGAAATAATCGTCCAGGCAATGGTTCTTTTCTCGAAGCATATTTTTTAGATGACTTTCAATAGAATTGCGATGTCCAATGGTGTATCGAAGATGCTTGCTCAATTCATGGGTCTGATTAGTTGAAAGATTTATGTCTGTTTGAATACCGTGAATATCATCAGCACTAAGCAGTAATGAAGTTGATGCCGACGATGTTGCCTTGACCTTGAGTTCCTTGCCGTTGTTCGATGCTAATGAAACTATTTCATTTTCGGTCAGTTTTCCCGCAATGACAGAGGAAGCAAATCTCTCTTTAGTTGCAGAATTGGAAGCAATGTCAAGCAAGTTGTGATGTCCTTTCTTTATAGAACATTCATGCGGATATCCTCGTCGCAAAACAGAGAAACAGTTGGAACAAATTTTGATGCATCCAGCCTTGTGTTGACGATCTATTGGTGTTGTACTGGCCCCTTTCTTTGCCAAAACCACAGAAGAATGAGACAGATTTTGAGATGTCGACGATCTGGCATATTCACATACTTTACACTGACACACAGCACTCGAACGAAGAACGCGAAATTCGTTCTGTCAGAGAGGAGTGATCGAAGAGATCGATGTCATGGGTGAAATCGTGCCTGCCATATTCGTAGACCACAGTGTAGCAATTGCTGCATAACACATTGGGAGGTCTTTTGTCATCACTTTTAAACCCGGTAATAATATATTCGCGAATAGTTGTCTCAGCTCGGTCTGAGATTTTTCTCATAACCTTCGTTTTATTAAAGCAAAGAAGACATACTGCCTTCCTGGATTCCTCATGCGTTCTTGCTGTATTAGGCATTCGCTTGATACTCGTTAACTGTTTCATGTCAATAGAACACTCAAGTATTATTCCGTAAACATCTGCGCGCACTGTTTAGCAATTCAAAATTACTGATAAAAATTTTGAAATGTAATCCATACAATAAAGACGATAGTTGCTTTAATTTAGCATATCAGTTGAATGTTTATATCTATGCACATTGCACTCGAACGCTGACGCACAAGTTAGTTGGGACAGGATTTTGAAAACTTGAACATAGACATTGGAAATTTGTCCTGCATTGATAGTGAATGATTAAGCTTATAAGTTTGCGGCGGATCGACGATATTCAGAATTAAAGATACTATATTGCATTGCTAATGACAAATCAGAAAGAAAAGCTAATGGACTGCACTGTACAATAGTGCCGTGGAAAAGCATAAGTTTCTTCTATCAAATCTATTTCGAGTCATGATAAACAAGCAGGCTTTCACGGTGCAGCTTTTGTAGATACATGTAGGTACACTGAATGAACGCTTTGGAAGACACATGATCACTAAAGTTGAAACAGCCCTGTCAAAGTTGTGGCCGGATTGCTCCGAGTGGGCAGAATCGCTGAGCATTTCTCGTGAGGCCTATCATGGTGGCTGCTTTACAGGCAATTCCTGTCGAAAAATTCTTCGCCATGTTGATGTACTGGAGGAAAAGTGTCCAGCCAACTGTAGGAAATTTATAGCAGCATTTCGTGCTCTTGATGAAGTCGTCAGTGCTTGTTTTTCAAAAGAATTGGCATCTGACTACACCTCCAAAATTCACACTTTCAAGAAAGAGGTCCACAATATAAAAATCAGTGTGACTCCGAAATTGCACGCAATATTTTTTCATATTGAGGATTTCTGTGAGAAGCATGGAGTGGATTTGGGGTGCTATTCTGAACAACCTTTCGAAAGTGTGCACTCTGACTTCAAAAGTACTTGGGCAAAATACAGAGTGCCCGACAACCATCCAAAATTCAATGACCATCTTTTGCGAGCAGTAAAAGAGTATAACTCTCGGCATTTATAAGAAGACGCTCTTTCGTGTTCTATTTGTTCTTATTCGAAATGCTTTTTGATGATTAAAACATTTTCAAGCAGAAACTACATTTTTGGAAAATTCTACTTCATTAAATATATAAGTAGTATAATGCGACTTGTACACAGCCGAATGACATGCAAAAGTGTCAACAATGTCTCAATTTGGACGAAGACAAATCAATGACACACTTCATTAAAATTACATATTGTAGTACTAATCAAATGACGCTTAAGCAATAATTTTAGTTAATAAGTAGTATGATTAGTGCTTTAGTGTAAAATCGACTTTTCTATGAAAGACGTCGACGGTTTTTTCATTTTTTCTTTTGAAATGCTGTACATGGAATGCTTTAACCGATGCAATTGAGAAAATAGGAGTTGTCGATCAAAAGTTCAAAAGTGGTTTCGGGCACACCGTGGAGGAACACAAACAAGTTAGTTCGGGATAAGTCCAAGCAGGGAGAGGTCACAAAAGAAAGTTTGCAAAAGACACTGTGTCTGGGCTTGGCCTCTTCGGAATCGTTTCGGTCGTAGGATGGAACAGAACCAGTGCAAGAGGGATGGCACTGCCTCGGTTGGAAGTACAGAGACAGTGACCCAGAAGTCTTTGACGTCGGCGACGTAGGGTGTCACAGTGCGCCGGCACTCCAGTGCACGACATGAGGTACCGGGAAGTTATTTTCATCGGGAAGTGAATTCCTAGCGCGTCTCTTAAAAGAGCGCGGTAATGGGCGTCGATGGTCTGCTCCCTTGTAGCCGTCATAGGGACCGCCTCGAGGGCGTAGAGGAGGATTGGTTCCACTACAGCACGGAAAAGTCGTACTTTCGAGTTGTCCGTCGCCGAGGAGTTGAAGAACTTCCTCAGGATGTAACGCTCTCCATGCTTCGGCCCTTCGCTCCGACATGATGGCCGTAGGCGAGAAGATGAGGCTGCTTGGAATTGATTTCTCCAAAGCATTTTACATGCCACCTCACGAAGTCTTCCTGAAAAGTTGTGTTGACTTTTCACTGCCACGACCGATAGTACAATGGATTCGTGATTTTCTGCACGATCGTAAACAATTGGTTCGCATTTCTTGATCATCATCAGATCGTTTTTCCACTCGCTCTGGTGTCCCTCAGGGCGAGTATTCTTGGCCCTTGTTATTCTGAATGGTAATCGAATCGTTTTCGGTTGTTTTCTCAAATTCATCCTTCATTTCCTACGCTGATGATCTAACGATCATGTATTTTGTAAGAACTACTGAAGAGGACAGGCTGCAGTCAGAATTTGACTGCTACATCTTGGTCATTAAGCGTTGGTCTTCTAGTGAAGCATTCCACAAAATGCTTCGTTATGAATGTCATCTCGAAAAGAAATACATGTAATGCCGGTGATATCAGATGAGGATGAGAAAGCAAAAATGCGGCACTCCCTTTAGTAATGGCTTTAATAAAATTAGTTGCTAAAAATATATACACGGCAAAAACGAATCTGGAGAGTTACTATGGCAGAAACGCGTATATAGTCGATAAATTGAGCAAGTGGCCGCCACGCAAAAACTTTGCATTCTCATATCCTCTGGTAGGTCACACCTAGCTTCGCGCGCATCGGTCGTTTTCGCGGTTCACCTTTTAGCGAAGAGTTAACTATCTCTGTTAGTGCCTATTAGGGACGATTATCAGCCGAATCTCATCCTATTTTGTAGGTCCAGAAATTTCATGAAGGCTAGAAAATATTGCCGTCGGTGAACGATAGTCATTAGGATATCTTGTACTTTACTCAGTCGATATACGAAAAAATTTAATGTGCTGAGTATTTTGTCATCAGGTTTTTTTGTCTTGATGTTTTTATATTGTAACTTAAGCTATAATTTAAGGAATCATTTGCACACAAATAAGACATTCGAAGCATTTTTGATTCAAATTTTTCGTGTATAAATATACATTCGTTAAGCCGATTGCTCAAAATACCAAACAAAGAAAAGCATAGCCAACGAACTTAAAGATTGTCGGATATGTCAAATTCAAACGGAGGGAGACAGTCATGTTGCTATAGGCCTATATGTCCGCAATGGGTGCACTACTTTCAATGAAAACATGTAATGATAGATCAGTGTTAGCATGTCTCAGTGATGCGCTTGAGTGTAGGAAGTGTGATGATCATTTGAATAAAGTACTGATAATTGACATCTTTCGCAATCAAGCATTTCTATCACCCACACAATGCCTAATGTTCTCATTCTCCGAAATTAAGGCTAAAGATTTACATGAGATTCTTGTTTTTCAGATATCCTTACTGTCTTCATTTTCTGGAACTCCTGCAGTACAAAGAGTTTCGCAAAGAGGTAGCAAAAGTGCCTTGCGCTCGCTTCATTGAAGATCAAGTTCTATTGCATTGGCAACATTATTTACGTAAGCGAACTACCCTCCTGAACACTCAACACGAACGTTCAGGCGCAGCTGCTGCCAATCCAGGTCAGGTCAGTCATCCAGTAGTTCCGCCGACGTCATCTGCCCCGGCCCCATCTAGCAACGGAACTGCTCCCGTATCAGTTATCGCTCAAGGACAATCCGGTATTACATCGGAACGTCATTAATCAGTGATAATGCAGCGGGAAGAAAGGAAACTCGAAGAAACAGTTGACGACCTGTCGAATCATCTCAACAATCTGAAAGGCAGTTTACAAGCTTTGCTAATGAAAATTGAAACAAAACATGAAACCATTGATTGGCCTCTTCTGTTGGACAATTTTGCCCTGTGTACTAGTCAACTCTCCATCCTTCACAAAGCAATCAAAAGTGATAAACACATCAATACGAATGGTGTAGTTTTATTGCCACGTGTTCTCTCAGCAGACATCGATGCTGAGTTAGTGCGCATAACGGATGAGCGACTCAGTTTGTTCAATCACGAAAACGTTCCTCATTATCTTAGAACTAAACTAGAACCAGATGTTGAGAAACGAAAGTCGGAACAGCAAAGTCGAGCGAATATCATTTCGATGGATAATCTTCAAAAGCAAGCAAATCAGTTGAATAAGATAGCCAACAACGTTATCGACCACGTGGCCAGTGGTCGAGGGAATTGGGAAGGAGAAAATCAGGATAAGATCATGGCCCAGCCGTTCAGACCCGAGGACACGGAGGCAATGTTGGCCGCCATGATGTATGGGAGGGGACTGATACGAGATAAAAAGTAGCTGTAAATAAAAGCTTGATAATTCATGACTGGCGTTTTATATTCTAAATGTGTGTATTAATAAGACATCTTCAGTAAATCACTGAAGATGGCAGTGCAGCCGCAAAAAACTCGCTCATGCAAATTTCTGATGTTCTGAACCAATTATAATTAATTACGGAGAATTTTCTAATCCCATTAGATTGATTCATGGTTCTTTAAGTTTGAATTGATGAGCACAATCAAACAGATCCTGTCTGCAGGGTGGCGACCGAGCCCGGGAAAGCCATTTTGTGATTTTCTGACACTAAGTTAAATGTGCGTAATTTCTTGATTTCAACTACTAGTAATGACTTTTATTAAGCCCGCTGTTTCTATTAACTTTCTTTGAATTTTGGTTTAAGTAACCAGTCTGTTTGCACAACTTCTGGATGAAGCATTCATAACTTAATGGATTTGTTTCGCTCCATATAGCTGTGTCAATGATGTCTGCGAGGCGATGGCTATGTCGTTGAAACGTCGCTTATAGCGAAATCGCTAATGATGGAAGTTTTGCAAACAAGTAATGTTGCTTCTTATAAAAATAATTCGTGGCTATTGACATCGAAATCATTGGGTTGACTATAAACTATAATTTGCACATGCTGGTATAAATCGCCGGGAATAGGCAAAAATCAACTTTGTGTTTCTTACGTACCGTACTTACATTTCGCAACAGGACTCGTAGCATGGCAAATATAGGCAAATGCAGCCTCTAGTGATGCGATTAAAGTTGCGAGCCATACATACTAAAAAAGTCATCTAAATGAACGTTTATCTTCTATCAATTTCATAAGTTGTGAGATATTTTACAAGTGCACAACAAGGTGGGGTGGATACGCTTGACCAAATGGTTCGTCAATATTCCTGCAAGCGCAAGCCTCGACGTTGGCCCCTGGCCTCATTCATGAACATTGCATCATATAATGCATACGTACTTTTTCTGTCTATTCATCCTTCATACAAAAACAATGCTCCAAACCGACGCCGACAATTTATTATCGAAATGGGAAAACAATTGATTGCAGAATATACATGTAGGCTTCGGCCAACAAATGAACCAATGATGCATGAATCAACTCAACAACTGTTATCTCCTCGTCGCCGTTGCCGCTACTGCCCATATGCAAGACACCGAAAATCAACAATGTCATGCAGTGTTTGCAGGAACCCAATCTGTAAGGAACATGGCAATCTGATTTGCTTGCAGTGCATCGATGGCAGAAATAACTAACCGTTTTTCTTGCAAGACCTCCCACTCGTTTAGCGCTTTTATAGATACGCTTTCATAGAATGTTATCCACAATAATATACCGGTATGAGTTCTAGTAAATGATGGTTTTGTATCATTGTTGAAATTGTCTACACTGGATCTAACTAGGGACCTGATGGGTGCATGTACAACAGACAAATAGTGTGAGAAAAAGGGATTATGAAGTTTAGCATGAGAAGTAGGCCTATCTAAAAACGGAGTAAAAAGATTGAACCCAAATATTATAAAAGATGACTTGATAGAGCAAAGTTGTTGTGATTTTCGAACTTGATGGATGTAAATTGATCAGAAACAGTACAATGTCTGCATTGAAAGCGACGATAAAAAGCTTTTTACAAATAGCCGATTTTACCATATTTCCCATTTTTTGGAGACAGTTCAAAAATTTATTTGACTCTAGCTCAAGAACTTCACTAGTTAGAGAAAAGGGAACACTTCTACTGAAATTAGCAAACGCCAATTGACCAGAAACAGTTTAGAAATCACCGTCACCAAAAATAAGTATGCTTTTGTAGAACATTTTTTACCAATAGGGCCTCAGAGGCCCTGTCCGTCTTTAACGAAAGTTTTTTCTCCCGTCTTTAGAGGGTTAATTAAAAAGATCTGAGCAAGAAAGGCGCAATTTACCATGCGCAGATACTTACACGTCTTCATCCACACCAATTTAAGGATGATATCAGTTCAGAATCATGCCAGCAAAACTTTACCAACGCTGTCACTGACAAAAAGTGCATCCAAGTTTTTGTTGGTATTTTGAATTAAATTTAATAGAAACTGCGTTGGCAATGATTTCGAAAACCTAACCGCAAATTGTGAAGCCACCCAAACCAATGGGGCTTATAGACCAATTAATTAATTTTTTCAAAATTTTCTGGAAAATTTTGAAATTTATTTTTCGGTGATTGACGTTTTTTCCTTTGTTTTAGAGACTTATTATAGTCGTTTGAAAAGACTATGTAATATTCAAAGTCCGAAAACTTCTCTATCATCCCTGTATGTTAACTTTTGGCACCAACTGCACCTTTTCAATGTCTATTTCAGATCTTTCCAAATGAATTTCAGACATAAGATGGATTTCACATTCGCTAGCTGAATTTCAGATATCTGTCACAAGCTCAACTTCGAAAAGATCTTTAATTCAACTGGAGATCTCCAACTCATCTAGATCATATCTGAAATTCATTTAGGCAGATCTGAAATCGATTTGGAACTATCTGAACCATCTGAACTGTAAGAAATTGAGGATGTGTATCCTCAACAAAGATATCGACAATGCGCCAGAAGTTTGAAGCTATCATAGATATTCTTTTACTCATCACAGATATCTTTAGTTCCCAAATATCTCACGAGTTTACAGTCTTTATATCATCCAATTTGGTCGTGGAATGCTGCGTGAACTGTGTGCTTTTAGAATCTACACTGTACTTCACATGTTCATCAACACATGGAGAATCACTTATGATCAACGCTGCAAAGCTTTATAACTTTGAAGCTAACAATTAGCAAATTCCAAAATAAAGTACATCATTTTTGCTCCAGATCTTTCACATTGCATGAAATTATACCCCTATTGTAAAGCAAAGATTCACGTTATCCCAAACGGTGTCTGTGTGATAATCAAAAATGCTAACAATTCATAGTACAAGCCACTGTTCGCAAAAGAATGTTCAAAAATCCGCGGACGGAAATCGTATTGCTACGATCACCTTAATCGAAATAATGATGAAATCAAGAGTTTTAGACCCAATTTATTGGTGCGCAGCTGCCCTTGCAGTTGAAGCGCTAAAATTGTAGGGCTGTATAAATATACCGTAACATTCCCAAGGCGGTAACTTACTGAAAATTACCGTAATTTATGCGGTAAGTTATACGGTAATCTATGAAAAATATAGCAGCAGCGCGCCCGGCTCACCCAAGCAATTCAAGTATGTATTATTAGAAGACTATTTGACACTACCCTGTGGGAACGCATCTTGCTAATATCAACAGATTATCTGGCGAGGTAGCGATTTTGTGGATAATTTTTTTAAAGGCTCATTTTCGTGTAAAAACTATCTCCGCATGTGAAAATGGTCATCATCTATCCAAAAACATGCGTAAAATTAAAAAACGACAGGTGGCGAAAAAGTTGCTATAATTAGTTGGTAGATATTTGTTTACTAATGCGAGCTGATTTTTCGCCAACCGGCAAAATCGTGGATATTGTAGCAACTAATTAGTGGTAAGTAGTAATGTTCGTATATTACCTTCACATGAAAATATATTGTATACTCAGTCTGATCTGATAAAAAGGGATCTTTTTTTAATTCACGAAGGCTTAAACTAAAAAAAGTATTTATCTTCCATAAATGTCGCAGTAAATACTATGTTATCATTCAAATATTTGTCATTGTTGTAAATTATTGAATGTCAAGAGATGTTATGAAAATTGATATATGCGGATTCTCTATATTCTTATCATTATCAAAGAATGATAGTCTGCACTTATTTCTTAGATAGATTAGCCATACGTGGGTGATGGTCAGGAGGTGAGGGAGAAAATAGAGCCTCGGCTGTAGAGGCGGATTATTTAAGAAAATAAGAGAGAAAGACAAAAGTAAAAGGTGACATATAGAGCGCGAATTGTCGCCGGCGAACTTCGCCAGCGAATATCCTGCAAATATGACTGAACTTTAGCATGATATTCTGCAGCTGACATTCGCCAGTTTTTCGCAAGATTCGTTCCCACAGGGTATAAGACTACCTAGAATCATAACGCCCCATTTGAGTCTTTATTTGTCAACTTCGTCCCCTGAGGTTAGTTGGCCCAATTTTGCAATTGCTTTTTGCAGCCAATAGCCATAGATATAGTGCAATTCGGTCTTGAAGTTGGAAGTTGGAATAAATTCGATTCTAGGCCTATTTCATTATTTTATTAGATCCATTGTAAACCTTTTCTCTTATTCGCGTGTCTTAACTTCTTAATGAAACAGCTATATATAAACACAGGACTACAGGGCCTAAGACTTTCACCAAAATTGACTTATGAATAAAGGACTTACTTTGATAAAACATACTTTTAATATAGGCCTACCTAAGTAGTAAGAAAACGGCGAACACTCGACCGGCGCCCCCCCTCTGGAACGGCAGAGTGTCGTGGTCGGCCGCCGTGGTGCTTCGGGTCTGAGTCCCCCCCCCTCTGGAACGACAGAGGTTGTAGTCTGTCGTGGTGTGCCGGCCAGGTGGGTTCACAAAATGTTCGCTGACTCCCCCCCCCTCTGGAACGATAGAGTGTCGTGGTGGACTTGGGCGACCGCCAGGATTAGTCTTGAGGCTATAGTGTGTGATGTTTTTCGTGCAATCTGCTGAATGTTGGGTTGTAAAATGCGTTGTTTCGAGTGGAAGGAGTGGTCGGATGAGAAAACGGAGGTCGGATTCGTATTCAGCGTGAAATTCTGCATCGGTATGGTGAGTTTCAAGGCAATCGGTGGGAAAAAATTTTCAACATTTTTCGAAAAACGACAGAGTTAGAATTTGGGAGGTTTTGGTGTGTAGCGTCAAAACGAAGCATCGGATGAGAAAACGGAGGTCAGATTCGGATTCAGCGTGAAATTCTGCATCGCTATGGTGAGTTTCAAGTCAATCGGAGAGAAAAAATTTTCGCTGACGTCCCCCCCCCTCTGGACAGCTTGCTTCGATTTTGGCTTCCAGTGGACGGATTTTGTCGTGCCATAGCTCGTTTGAAAGCTAAGAGTGAGACAAATTCAGTGAAAGAATCGGCTTGTTCCTATCTGTCTTCGTTTAGATGTGAGACGCCATTTAAGATTTTGGGACATTGGCGAAAAACGACAGAGTTAGAATTTGGGACGTTTTGGGCTGTAGCGCCAAAACGAAGCATCGGATTGGAAAACGGATTTCAGATTTGGAATCAGCGTGAAATTCTCTATCTGTATGGTGAGTTTCAAGGCAATCGGCGAGAAAAAAATTTCAACATTTTTCGAAAAAATGACAGAGTTAGAATTTTTGCGATGGCTGCCTACTGTAGAGCCAAAACGAAGCATCGGATGGGAAAACGGAGGCCAGATTCGGATTCAGCGTCAAATTCTACATGGAAATGGTGTATTTCCAGCTGAATCGGAGAGAAAAAATTTTCGCTGACGTTCCCCCCCTCTGGACAGCTTGCTTCGATTTTGGCTTCCAGTGTACGGATTTTGTCGTGCGATAGCTCGTTTGAAAGCTAAGAGTGAGACAAATTCAGTGAAAGAATCGGCTTGTTCCTATCTGTCTTCGTTCAAAAGTTAGAGCGGTTACAAGATTTTAGGTCGGAGCTCGCTCACCTGAAAAACCCTAAGTGTCAGAGTGACTTTGTATGGGGAAAATTTTGAAAATTTTCCAAAGTGTGGAATTTCGACCTGGGACCGTCACCAAAACATTTTTCATCAAATTTTGAAATTTCACTGACGTCCCCCCCACCCTCTTATCGATTGCATATTCACAGGGTATATAAGAACGGGATCGGGAGAGGAATTTCACTAAGTTGAGAAACTGACTACAGGTAAGTCGTTTCTCTTGAGGTCCGATATCGGACTTCTGACTTTACATTGCTGATATCAGCTAAGGTGTCAGACTTATAGGTTAGTCAGTATAGCATGACTGACCATTTGATGATAGTAGGCCGAAATCTTCAAACGGCTATAACTTTGCTTCTACAAGTCCTTTAGACTTGATTCAAAAAACATTCGACAGCGTTTGCTATGCTGAAGGTGACAGACTACTTATAAACGTTTTATGAGTAGTACTAAAATACTGAAAAATTTAAATTCATATTTAACCCTCGGGAGGTTTAAAATTCGCTATTCCATTTCGTGAAAATCTGGGTCCACGTGGACCCAGAAGATTTATTTTCACAATCAAGCACAATTAGTACAGAAAGTACGAGTCACAGAGTTCGAATGTTCATCACAACAGTGATTCCCACACCGAGCACAGGTTTTTCTCGTTTTCCGATCTTTCTTCCACCCGCAGAGTTGACATCTGTCTTTTTTTCGTGTTGCTCTCTCAACATCCACCTTTGCTTCGATGATTGGCCGTGGCACGTCTTTTGACTCCAAAAATGGCTTGACCAGCTCCTCTCCTAAGCATCGCAGAAATTGTCTTCTTTTGTGAGGCTTGTCTCTTCCCCAATGAGGATCAATTTCGCAATTCAACACATATGCATTTATCCCACACAAATCCAAGAGGTTGCAAAACACGATTGTGTGCCATCTTCGGCTGATGTATTTCACCGTATATGTCGCCACCATTTGGTCAGCTTTATCTACACCTCCTTTGGTCGCATTGTAGTCTTTTATCATTTCTGGAACCTTTCGGTCAGTCTGTTGATCAACAACTGGCTCTTCATGGAAGGTGCTCAAAAGAAGGACACAATCATTTTTCTTGCATTTGTAACCCAAGCAACACAAAACGTGTAGGGAACGTGGCCGCGACGTTCCGAACGTGTCCGAACGTGGCCGGGGATTCATCACGTGTTGACAACGTGTGTGACACGTTGTCAAAACACACAATTTTTTTGTTGAATTCGTGACGCGATGGCCACGTGTGTGACACGTTGTCAAAACACACAATTTTTTTGGTGAATTCGTGACGTGATGGCTACGTGTGTGATACGTTGTCAAAACACGCAATTTTTTAGTGAATTCGTGACGTGATGGCCACGTGTGTGACACGTTGTCAAAACACACCATTTTTGGTGAATTCGCAACACGTCTCGCACGTGTCGTGCACTTGCTATTAACACAATTTTTTAAGAAAGTGCCCAGCAAACATATGACGTCATTGTGTCGTCCTATATTGATGTCACGTACCATGAGACGTCTATATGACCAGAGCGGGATGTCACTGACCTCACATCAAAGACGTCAGAATGACCGCCCATGTACATCCGTATGACCAAACACATGATCAACGAGCCACAATTGCGATGAATTAAGAAATTATGACGTTCCCGCTATGATGAATCATTTCCACTTTAATTGCACTAGCTTTGAGACTAACTTTTTTCATTTCCAATCTCTTTTATCTCGCTCATTCCATCACTTTGTCTCTCTCTCCTCGCTTCTCTTGATACTTTTTCTCTGTCATAATTTCTCTTCTTTTTTCCTCCTCTTATCTTTCTCTTCATTTTTCTTCTCTCTGAGTATTTCTCGTCTTTTCTTTCTTTCTCTCTCTCTTGATTTCTCCTCATTTTCTTCCTTCTCTTCTCTGTCTCCTTATTTCTCACCCTTATCTTCCTCTTATTCTTCTCTTTCCTCATTTACTTCTATTTCTTATTCCTTGATAAATTCTCTTCAATTCTCATCTTTATCTTCCTTCATTTCTTTTCTCGCCTCACGTCTCTGAATCTAGCTTTCATTCATTTCTCTCTCATGATTTGTTTTTGAATTGATGTTTATCTTCGAAAGTAAGATTCATCATTAATTTCTACCCATGCATCTCTTATATTAATAGGATTCATACTTGGCATCTGAAGAATCACAGTTTTGCGACTGCATTTGGAATATATTATAATTACAGCATTTTGATATTATCATACAATAAGGCTTTTTATGGCTGTGCTAATTCGATGCATGGACTGAGTCATCTTTCTTTGGTTTACGCAGCGTTAAGATAAAGCGGTCATTGTATGCCCATCGCTATTTCGTTTCCGAATAGAGGAGAACTGCGCACAGATTATCTCCCCACTACCGCCTGAGCGACTGACCTTCATAATCGACGCGTCACCATCGATAATCACATGACAGCGAGAAAGGAAACGTGCAAACGGTCTTCATTTCATTCCTGGCTACTCTGCGCATTGAACGTGATTCATGTCTAACATTACGGCCTTAGTGAAACCTCTGCGACTTAGACCAAATTTTCTTGAACGACGCCTTGATCACCATCTCTTCTTTGGACATTTAGAGGAACTCAAATTCCGCGAACCACATTCGACCTCCA
Organism: Prostheceraeus crozeri; assembly: GCA_907163375.1. NCBI lineage: Eukaryota > Metazoa > Platyhelminthes > Polycladida > Euryleptidae > Prostheceraeus > Prostheceraeus crozeri. The sequence continues at coordinate 8,005 of CAJQUW010006129.1, read as the reverse complement.
CAATCAATTTACAGGTCATTTATTTTGTCTGTTCAAGTTGCCGACTTAGCTTTTGTCGTTATCATCTTACAAAATTTATTGTGATTTGGTTCACCTCATCTAGTGACTTGACTTTATCTCCTACATTCGTCGCTGAAAACCAGGGCTTTGAGTGTCATCACGTGATAGTTATAGCTAGAGACAAGACAATAGTTTGATGCATTCTGACCTCAAAATGTTTTTGGATGATTAATATAATCAATTGCCAAAGCTTGCAGGTGAGATGTTTATACTCCTTTCATTGCCTAAGTTTAAGTGAATTAACTACATTATGCTGTATTAGTTTATGTTTTATTTAAATTTTGAAGCTTCATGAAATCGCAAAAAATAAAAGAAATATGATTTTGTTGTCAATAAAACGATAGCGTCATCTGATATCAATTAATTTGTTGCGAATTTCTTTGCTCTTGAATTCCATCCGAGTAAGATTGCTTTCTCACGCTTAAGATAATTTATCATAATTAGAGGCTGACACACTTCAATCTTGGAATATTCTGTGATAAATGACATTGATCACCAGTCGCGGGAATAATTTAATCATTATTGCTGAGACTACTGTTATATGTACGTGCGTGTACACAATTGTTAATATTTTTGGACTTATGCATACAGTATGTATATGATTATGTGTGCATCCATTTGTCGAAAATCTATTTTTTATTTCCTACAAGTTGTCACATGAGTGTAATTTGAACCAGTCCGCAGTATGTGGATTAGTTTTGCCATGTAAGTCATCATGCAAATTGAATACAAATCCATGTGTCTATGAATTGTCTCATCATCTGTTTAAAACTCTGTTTCATTATCTAAGACGACGACTTTCTGAAATTCTCTGTAAATGTTTTAATGATGTGAATTGTTTTTTACAATATACTGTGAATGTCAACGAATTGTGCCATTCGAAAGATGTTTTGCAAACTTATGTTTTTTGCGTACAAAACAATATCTTTATTGTGTATTTCAGACAAGAGTCGCTGCCCCACAAGCATCAATACTGAAAATATGAATGGATTTAACCAAATCAATTCAACGAGTTCGTCCATATGGCGAGGGAGAATCTTTTGATCACTGTGTAGGCCTGGACTCATTTCTGAGAGGTAAGTGATTTTTTGCACATTTTTTGTCACTGTCTCCGAATGTTATGGTTTTGCAGTGATGCTATAATAAGCTGCAAATCCTTGGAACATTTCGTGGCAGTATGACGTTGAACAACAATGTTTTTTTTATTTTTTATGTAAATGTTAAATGTTTACAGGGCTAAGAATTGGTGATCGCGAATAAAGCTATAATTGTAAACTGTAATTAGTAGTTTTATAATGCGAATTAGAAGTGACAAGGTTGATGAGAAGTGCGGAATTCATTTTTGATTGAGGATAAATGTTTAACAAGTACGCTATATTCACTAATTTGATAACTTTGAGAGAAATGAGAGGCACTAGTACATTGAATAATTTCATAATTGACCTAGAATGGGGTAGAAATAAGCGATAATAATAAAATGTAAGCCAGTAGGGGGCTAGTGCTAAATTTGACTAACGTGGCTTTTTGACGTGCTCCGCACGTGGGGAAAACTTTTTGAACGTGATAACTGAACGTGGTATACACTTTCCCACCACGTGTTTAGAACGTGCTCTGACGCGACACTTTCGACGTGTCGGACACGTTCATGAGACACGTGCACTGCACGTGTAGAACACTTTCATGGTTGCTTGGGAACTGAGGAGGCATGTTTGATCTTCGAGGTTGAATCGGAAATCTGAAGAGTAAACAGCACGGCCCTGTAGATTCTTCATCTGCGGAGGAACTTCTCGTCTGTTTTTCCTCAGAGTTCCTAACAAAGTCATGCCTTTTGAGCGGAGAGACCGTGCGAGCTTCAAAGAAGTAAAGAAATTGTCAGTTGTTATGTGTCTTCCAGAATTTTCTAGAGAGCTGGTCAAATCCATGACAACACGTTCTCCAAGTCCGTGATGACTGGGATTGTCTTCTTTGCCTGTGTACATTTGTAGATTGTAACAAAAATAATTGTTGGCATCGCACAACAGCCAGAACTTAAGTCCATACCTTGATGGTTTGCTTGGCATATATTGCTTATATGCACAGCGACCTCTGAAAGGATATAGTTCCTCATCAACGGTAAGAAATGCACCAGGCACATACGATTTTTGACAGTTGTTCGTGAAACCATCCAAAAGAAGACGAACCGCTGCTAATTTGTCTCGCAGTTGTCGAGCAGCCCTTGTTTCAGGATTGTCAAAACGAAGCATGATACGTAACTCTTTGAATCTTGAATGGCTCATTGTTATTTTGAAGATGGGCCTTCCGTGTTCTTTCGACCACAGCTCTTCAGTACTCTCCATGTGAGAACGATACACGCCGCGTAGATATAACAGGCCAATGAAGGCTAACATTTCTTCCATCGAAGCGTCCGTCCATGCTGCACCTTTGATAGATCTCCCTCGCCGATTTGTCTCTTTTAGTATTGTCTCCATCATATCGTGATCAAACAAAATTTCCCAGCTATTTATAATAGTATTTGGCGCGCGAATATGCCGCAGAGAGTAACTTGTAAGACCTGGTGCTGGTCTAAGCAGATTCTCTCTTCGCTCCCTGCCACGTCTCTGTTCTTGAGGTAGGAGAGAAGTCCATTGCTCTCCATCAGCGGATGAAATATTCACTTGATTGCCGATTGCTTGGTTAATGGATACGTCGTCATCAGAAGGTGAAATATTGTCACTTTCATCGATATCAGATGAACCAGATGATTCACTGGAGTCCTCCGTGTCATTCGCAGATGAAGAAGCTTCGGGAACGTCTTCCTGCGCGCCCCTCAATAATCTCAAAGCTTCAACTTTTGAGCTCCGTTGTGAGCGTTCCGCCATCTTCGCTCGTAGCATAAAACAGCAGTGCGGTGTAATGACAGAACGGCCTGCCTGCGCGGTCTCATAGCCAAGCGCAGGCAGGGAGCATTGTTCACGCGTCACATCAAAATCGATTTCATTAGTTCGTCACAGTTGCACCTGCGTGCGACAATAGCGACGATAGCAAAAGCTTTGAAGCAAAGCGAAGTTTCAGCTGCGTTATCCCGTGTGTCTTTGTGTGCAGGGAAGGAGTGTGCGTGTGTCTGTGTGCAGCCAATAAGCACTACCGCTATTCCGATGCTTCATTATCTACTGTTTCGCATTGTATCAGGCGAGTTGAGGCGGCCCAATCGGCCTGGGGAGATCGACAAACTAATCGATGGAATCGTTTGCAAGTGCGCCTGTGATTTCAACGTCTCCAAAATCTGACCAGTTGTCAGCCTTTGAAGTGCATGGCGTTAAGGCTAAAAATAGAAAAAATGCTACACATCGTGAGCGCGTGACGATAGCTGCCTTCACGAATATGACGGTCAGGATAAGGCTAAGATATAGCGTCGCTAAGGATACGGGAAATCCTTATCTGGTTTCACGAATACGGGCCTTTGTTATTTGGAATAGCAGTGACTGAATTTCTGCGCTATGACGACCGATGAAACGAATCAGTGTGACTGGGTCCAGCTGGACCCATAGATTTACTAAAAGGTTTGCGATGTATTGCAATTATTTAAACAACAGGTAATACATTTTCACTTGGCAGTTATAATTGACATATCGATACAGATAAAGTCCAGTGATATCAATAATAAATAATGAAAACTTAATAAATAACAGCAAGTGATCTGGAAAAATGGGTCCACGTGGACCCAGAAAACCCCCCGAGGGTTAATGATAATAATTAAAGTTTTTGAATAAAAAGCAGTCGTTTATGAGTCTCTGTGACTTGGGTCGTTTCCTCTTGTAAATAATTCCACCGGTTTTCATGTCAAAACTGGGGCCCGGATACCAACACAGTGATATGACGCACGCTCTGTCCGATCGAGGTTGGATTTGTGGGTTGAGGCCTTGGAGCTGGGATAAGATCCCCTCTCAGTAATGCCTGTAACGGATTCAAGAGCTTAACACCCAAACGGTTGCTGACTTGCTATCAAATGTTTGGTGACTTAGTCTTTCAATGCATATCAGCAAGTAGTATCCTATGAACACTTGCTATCAAATTTTACTCTATCTTTACAGAATTATCATGACAAAACCGAATAACGCAAAGATGTTGGTCGGCAAGTGTAGTTGTGGCAAGATTGCCAGAGGTAGCGAACTGAAGAAGCATTTAAAAGAAAAAGAGGGGACGATGGGCCATGAGAGGAAAGTGATGTTGAGGTTGTGTGTGTCTTGTCGGAAAATAGTGATGGGGGATGAGAAGGAATTTATGAAGGCGCATTTGCAGTGTGAGAGTGGGAACATCGGAGAGAAGGGGTTCAAGGCATGGTTTGAGGGAGAGTTGTTGGAAAGGGAAGAGGTGAGAAAGGCGGTGGCAACGATTCAGGACGTGATTGGGGAGAAAGTGGTGAGGAATGCGAGTGATGTGATTTCGAGTGATGGGAGTTCGAGTGAGGAAGTTGAGTTGAGAGCGAAAATGAAGAAGAAGGATGATGTTGATTTGGATGCGGTGATGGAAGATTTGTTTGGGGACATAGCGGATTTGAAGGAAGAGTGGGAGGGGGAGGAAGTGGCTAAGCCGATGGCAGCGTCATCGCCACGGCAGCAAGAGGCGTATGATACGGAGGTATTTGTGAGAATGAAGGATCGTGTGATGGCTTTGGAAAGTAATAATAGAAAAGTTTTGAAGGAGAATGAAGAGCTGAAGGTGAAGGTTGAGGGGTATAGGGCAACGAGGGAAGAGTTGGAGAGCTTGAGAAAGAAGGAGAAGGAATGGATGGCGGAAAGGAGCGAGTTGATGAGGAAGGCAGGTTTGGTGGAGAGTTTGCAGGCGAGTGTGTCGAGGAAGGATGAAGAGATAGAACGGATGCGAAGCGTGGTGAAGGAGACGGAGGAGGTGAAGGTTATTAATAAGAGGTTGACGGGTGAAGTGGAGCGACTGCATGAGCGTTTGAAGTGTCGAAAAAGGAGAGTATATGAGGTTCATCTTCCCCTCTTTGAGAATAACGTATGCGATGCCCCTACAATCTCCAGCGACTTAAATGAAACACAGTAGTGTTATGAGGGGGATGGAGTTCGCTGCCTCCACATGACGATGAACATCAATGGAGATCTTGATGACTTCGTCGTCAGAAAAGTTAGAAAGAAGGTTCCCAGTAAGTCTATTCAACATAATCATTTTTGTAGCTCATCTAATCTCCTATTATTTTTCTTTCTGAGTGTTTGCAGTAGTAGTGTCGGTGGACGGAGAACGACCCATGGGCTCTTTTAAGGGCCAACCTTCTAATGCAGCTAAAGCGGTCCCAAGCCCGCCACATATCCTCGGATATGGAATGCAGAGGGGAAGAAAAATGATGAATGGAATGAAATGGGAGGACACTCACGCGCCACACGCAACATAACACACTTCTCTCTTCCGTAGTCTAACAAGCTCTTTACACATGGATCGCAGTCGATTGCTATCCCTGTATCAGAAGTGTAAGCTATCTTAATTTTATTTGACACTATTTCATCTATCATCATCGTCCTTATGAAATGTTTTAAGATTTACAAGTTAGACTAAGCGTGCTACTATTTCCAAATGAAAAAGTATACATGGTTAAATCATCCACTTAAGCCCATCCGTAGTCTAACAAGCTCTTTACACATGGATCGCAGTCGATTGCTATCCCTGTATCAGAAGTGTAAGCTACGAGGGGTGTTCAAATATAAACGGGAATTTGTTATTATCTCATTACCTGAATTAGAAAGCACAATTTTGACATTAGAAATTCACTAAGCGATGTTTCAACATCCGTGATTGATTTCTGAACGCTGTTCAGCAACTATCACGTCGTCACAGCTGCGAATGCAATGAAAGAGAGCGATGAAGCATTGCTCACTTTTGTTTGTGACGATAATAATCACTTGTCAGTCAGTCACTCTCTCATTGCAGTCATGTCTGAACAAGAAGTTCCTGCCAGCATTTGTCAGCGCATCATCATTAAGTTCTTAACAGCTGAATGTGTATCGCCATCGGAGATATTCACCAGACTCCAGACACAGTTTGGAGAAGATTGTCTGTCGAAGACAAGAGTCTACAGTTGGGCCAAAGAATTCCGGGAAGGTCGTGATCGAGTTGAGAATCAGCCACATCCACGACGACCAAGGACATCAGTAACACCAGAAACCACAGAGCAGGTGGAGCAATTGACCTTGAACAATCGTCGCATCGCAGTCCGTGAAATCTCCGAAGAAGTTGGTATCAGTATTGGAAGTGCTGAACACATCATTCACCAAGAACTTGGATTCAGTAAAGTGTCTGCACGCTGGGTGCCCCGACTTCTTACGGATGAGCAAAAAGAAAAGCGTGTTGATGTCTGCCAACAGCTTCTCCGGCGCTATGAAGATGAAGGATCGCAGTTTCTCGAAGCAATCGTAACCTGTGATGAAACCTGGGTTCATCATTCAACTCCCGAGTCGAAGAGGGCGTCCATGCAGTGGAGACATCCCGACTCACCTCCTCCTCGAAAGGCGAAAACCACTGCTTCTGCAGGAAAGGTAATGGCTACAATATTCTGGGATTTCAAAGGTGTTCTGCACATTGACTTTCTTCATGGTCGCAAGACTATCAACGCGCAGTACTACTCGAGTCTCTTAACAGAAGATGTGAAACCTGCCATCAGAGGAAAGAGAAGAAAGTCGCAGTCATCCGTCATCTTCCTTCAAGACAATGCCCGGCCTCACACAGCTGCCCTTACCCGCGAGACACTGGAACAATTGAAATGGACCGTGTTGCCCCATCCTCCATACAGTCCAGACTTAGCTCCGTCTGATTATCATCTTTTTGGTCCGTTGAAAGAATTCCTCGGAGGCAAGAAATTCCAAAGTGATGCCGAAGTCCAAAGTGTTGTGCAAAACTGGATGAACCAACAAACGAAGTCCTTCTTCGAGAATGGCATCAAGTCACTCCCAGATCGATGGAGAAAATGTGTAGACATTGCTGGTGATTACATTGAGAAGTGAACTGCTGTCTTGTGAAATTTGATGCAAATAGAATGTCATCTTTTCATGCTTAATTAAATTGTTTTCAAAAATTCCCGTTCATATTTGAACACCCCTCGTATCTTAATTTTATTTGACACTATTTCATCTCTCATCATCGTCCATATGAAATGTTTTAAGATTTACAAGTTAGACTAAGCGTGCTACTATTTCCAAATGAAAAAGTATACATGGTTAAATCATCCACTTAAGCCCATCCGTAGTCTAACAAGCTCTTTACACATGGATCGCAGTCGATTGCTATCCCTGTATCAGAAGTGTAAGCTATCTTAATTTTATTTGACACTATTTCATCTATCATCATCGTCCATATGAAATGTTTTAAGATTTACAAGTTAGACTAAGCGTGCTACTATTTCCAAATGAAAATGTATACATGGTTAAATCATCCACTGAAGTCCCGTTCAAGTAAGTCAGTATGAAAGCAAAGATAATTTGAAATAAAAATTTATTATGGCATGTATTTCAAAAGGTCTTCATCGTCAAGATCGTCCCAGAGTCTGGCTTCACATAGATCACAAAAACAGTTCAGTTGCTTTAATCGTTCTTCCACTGCGAGCCTCACTTTATCAATATACTCCCACTCTGCCATAGTTCGTGGCTGGGAGTTAGGGGTGTACCACTCCCATAATTGGTGGAGGAATTTCGTGCTGGTGATCTCCATCACATCGTCAGTATCGTACTGGAAATACTTCCACCTCACGCCTGTTAAGTCGGGACACTCCTTCTCACATACACTCTCCTCTTCCTCATCCGCTGGTAATGATAACTTTCTGATATTGTCCAGTCGGTACACCTTCTCTACCTTCCCCTTCGTTGGAGCGTTTGGTGCAACGAGCGCCTTTGGTGTTGAGCATGGAGAAGAGAATTTTGTGTTTGGTGTTGTCGGAGGGCTTGTCATGTTGACTGTG
>CAJQUW010006127.1:42500-47993 GCA_907163375.1 Prostheceraeus crozeri | reverse complement strand
AGTAAGCAAAACTCCACTTCTGGACCGCGCAAGATGGCGGCCATCGCTGCGTCCCCCCCCCCTCTGGCACGGCAGAGTGTCGTGGTCGGCCGCCGTGGTGCTTCGTGTCTGAGTCCCCCCCCCCCTCTGGAACGACAGAGGTTGTGGTCTGTCGTGGTGTGCCGGCCAGGTGGGTCCACGTTCACAACATGTTCGCTGACGTCCCCCCCCCCTCTGCAACGACAGAGTGTGAGACTCGGGTGAGTTGGTCCGACCGCCTGGTTGACGTGGGCGACCGTCTAGGTTGACGTGGGCGACCGCCAGGATTAGTCTTGAGGCTATAGTGTGTGATGTTTTTGGTGTGTAGCGTCCAAACGAAGCATCGGATGAGAAAACGGAGGCCAGATTCGGAATCTACGTGAAATTTTGGGTTAGGAAGGATGTTTCCAGCGAAATCGGAGAGAAAAAATTTTCGGCTGACGTCCCCCCCCCCTGGACAGCTTGCTTCCAGTGGACGGATTTTGTCGTGCGATAGCTCGTTTGAAAGCTAAGAGTGAGACAAATTCAGTGAAAGAATCGGCTTGTTCGTATCTGCCTTCGTTTAGATGTGAGACGCCATTTAAGATTTTGGGACATTGGTGAAAAACGACAGAGTTAGAATTTGGGACGTTTTGGGCTGTAGCTTCAAAACGAACTATCGGATTGGTAAACGGATGCCAGATTTGGAATCAACTTGATGTTATTGTCCAATGAGGATCATCATCCAATGAGAATCAAGCATTTCTTTATAAATAGCGAGCCTTCCACAGTGAGAATCATTCCATCGTTGAATCACACGAGTGACGGACGCACATTTTCTCTCTCTCTAGTTCCCTGTTCTATTATCCAACTAAAATGGTAAGTCGCTACTTCCCTCCCTCTCCTCCCTTGAACGTAAACTTAATACAATCTTTTTTCATTTTCAGGCATCTACTCCATCTGCTGCACTAGTAGGACAAAATGGCGGTCAAACGTTACAAGGTTCGCTACGGTCAGATCATCTACAACTGAGGCCAGTGGAAGAAACATCCAAGGTACATAATCCTACACCGCTACAGCGTAAATTTAAACAAGCCTTGCGTTATGATGATCATAGCGTAGTACTCCAAACGGGAATGCTCCCTTCCACGGATGTCAAGATAATGCACAATCAGTATGGGGACTACATACTGATCCCCGTGAGTCCGTACATTCGCCACCAACTTGATATTATTGAGGAGTACGTGACATTAAATATGGACATTCCTACTCCTCTTGCTCAAGAGTGGAAGGCGAGAGATGACAAGGATACTCCCTATAGAAAGATTTGGGATGGTAATCACATTTGCCTACCGGTATCACATTGGTGTACTTACTATAAGAAGGAGGAGATCATTCAATACCCATCAGATGTGATGAGCTCGGAGAAGGTACTTGGGATATCCTTTTCAAAGTGAATGGGCTATATTATGGTCGACACAAGGATAATAAAATAGCCTCTCTCTCCATGCATATGGAATCCATCCTATATATTCCGAAACCACCCAACGTGGACGACATAATTGATCAAATCCTTAACAGCAGTGGTACGAAGCGCAAGTCGGAGAAGAATGCTACATCAAAACGCAAATCAAAGAAGGAGAATTGCTAGTCCTTTCCTAACTCTACCCTATGACAATTCGCTTATGTGCTTTGAGTGTCGTAGACGTGGTCTTATTAGATACATTTTACTTCTTCGTTGCCATCATATCATTTGTGTATTTTGTCGTGAAAAGCATCGATGTAATTCTTCATTTTGTAATATGTTATAGAACGTTTCCTTAGATGTGTAAATTTCCGTTTTAGGCTTCTATCATCATTTTTATGGATTGTGAGGGTGAACCTGTACAGGAGCTCAGTGCTATTGCTATGAACAATTGGACATATCAGATTGTTAGTGTCTATCATCAACATGCCAACTGCGATCCCAATGTTGATCAATGGGCGAGAAAACACATTCATGGACTTAATCTGAAATATTTGCAAGACTATGGCTTTTCTTGTGAGAGTGCTCTTCTTATTGACTTTAAACGATGGTTAGCTGCTTTCAATGTTATACGCATCTTTTGTAATAATCCTGGTAAGGAGAGGAAAGTATTTCCCAATCTAATCATTGATGATATTTTGCTCCCACCTTGGGATAGTAGAGTGAATCAACATTATCATGAAGTCACGAAACGTTTTAAGGATTTGTGTTCCTATTTTGTCTGTTCGTTGTAGTAGCTACGTTCATAACCAATGCTTCTTTCCTCCTTACCTCAACACTGCCAAAGTCCTGTATGGTTATCATTGCTCGCTGTATGATAGTTACCAGCTGTATCTATTTTATCTCTTTCAAACCATTGATTTATAATGCATGCTTGTTACCATTATTCAATAAATGTTACTATGAGAAGAGTTGTTGTTTTCATGCAATGGATGGGTTAGATATAGGGCGATCATGTCTTTCTCAAACGACTGCGGAACATTACGTTTTCATAGGCAAAGTTTAAAAGGAGCTGTTCAAGATTATGTGATAAAATTTCATAAAGATGAGACCGACATCGAAGCAGTGGTCGATGATGCTAGCACTCTATTTCTAGAGTTAATGAATACATTCTCTGATAGCATTATCATGGCGCGATTAGTTGCGAAAATTAAGTTTAGTCATTTTGGAAAGGAAGAGGTGGAAAGTCGCTCTTTCCATTTTGCTTCTTATTCAATGGAAGTGGTAGATCACCCCCAACAATTTTTTAAAAGACATATGATAAAAATTGCTGAACGTCTTAACGCATTTAACCATCATGGTAGCAGTCTAGTGATTGAAGCGATTTCAGATATTCACATTCAACTTTCCATAAAGAAAAATTGAAAATGCAGTGGTACTTGATTGTAGCACAACTGGTTTTCGAGCTATGTCTGCTCACTCTCGAAGTATATTCCTTCTGTACATGCGTCTATTATTTAGAAAAGGCTAGCAAATTCATATCTTCAAAAAGACTTGCTATAGACATCAGTAACGGTGAAACTATGTGTTGCGATGTATGTAAGCGAAAGGATGGAAATGAAAAGCGCATCTTCAAGAGATGTAAGCATGCTTTTTGTCAACGCTGTTTCATACGTAATTGCATTCAACTTTGCCAATGTAACCACTGTGACATTGCTCATTTCGAGTGTCACTTATGTCGCAATAGTTAGTACCTATGCAAATGTGGTAAAGATAGGTTTTAGCAAAGACTAACACGGAAAATGGCGAAACGTAAAATGACGAAACGTAAAAGTCAAAAGTTTTCTTCAGCCATTCAAGCTCTCCGACGAATGAAAGCAAATCAGCGATACAATGCTATACGACATGCTAACGATAAATTCATTTGTGAAATTATTTCTCATGTGAGGAAGTTGAGGACGAAGAAATTAGCGCCAAAACAACGAAAGTTACTTAAGCGATATGCTACGAAATTGCGTTTCATCTCCAATCCTAAAGTCGCCCTTCAAAGAAAGAGGAAAACTCTAACACAAAAGGGCGGTTTTCCTTCAGCAATACTTCCAATGATAGCTCCTGCCGTGGGCAACCTATTGGAAATATCTTTGGCTCTAAGCGTTAATTATGCAAATGTTGAGTCTCAAAGTAATAAAATGGATTTCAGACTTCAATGTGATAAAGTTCTGACTGTATCAGGTCCATCTCATGCAGGTAAAACTGTTTTCACGCTGAATTTATTGGATAAAAGAAGGGAGTTGTTTAAGGAACCTATCAATCGAGTGATTTGGTGTTATGGTATTTATCAACCGTCGCTGTTTCAGGAATTGCAAAGTCGCAACTTTATTCGACATGAAGGAATTATTCCAGTGGATAAACTTCAGTCTAATGATGTTGTTGTATTGGATGATTTATTAAAAGAAAGTAAGAATTCAAAAGATGTTACAGATATGTTCACTCGCGCAGCACACCATAAAAGGTGTTTTATCATCTATATTACACAAAATTTGTTTCCTGATGGAAAAGAAGCTCGTACACGAAACCTGAATACACACTATTATGCTATTTTCAAGAATCCGCGAGATAAAAGTCAATTTGAAATTTTAGCGCGACAAGTTGCACCCAGAGGATCAAAAGCCTTAATTGAAATTTTCAAAGCAGCTACTGAAAAACCATACGGTTACTTATTCATTGACTTTACGCAAGAGTGTCCGGAAGAATTTAGATTTCGAAGTGATATTTTGAAAACTCCCATGATTATCTACAAACTATGAGTTCTTATTCTCGCATGATTGTTATTCCTCAGGATGAATATGTACAATTGACTGCCATGCAGCAAGTAAAGCAACCTCTTGCAAATCAAATGTATAGGAAAGAAATAGATTATCAGCAAAATGTTCACATCAAAGATCCACATCGTGCTGTATTATTACAATCGGAAACTGTTGAGCAATTGAAAAACTTGAAGAATAAGATGCGTGACTCTGTATCGACTGCTACACCTTTAGCATCTCGCGCACATGCCATATCTCTTTTCAACAGTATTGAACCCCATCTCAATGTAAATGATAGAGGAGAAATCATTACAGATGAAAATAAAGTGATTGATGCTTCACGTTATGAAGACTTGATTCAGTATGCGACACGTAGAAAGCGCCGTCAGGGCTATGTTCCACCTGGTTGGTCATACTTTCTTAAACTATTGAAAAAGCATAATGTGCCAAAATTTGCTTTAAATAATGAGACATTGAAAGAACTTGATTCAACAGTGGCTACTACTCCAATGCTTCAGGCGATGAAAATGCCAACAAATTGGTTTAAGACGTCACCTGCTACATCCCCTCCCACACTCACTAAGCAAACAAGAGGAAGAACTCGACGTAGATCTACATCGCCACTAAAACTGGTAAAAGGAAAACGTAAAACAGCTCCTCCTAGGAAATACATGTTCTCAGACTATTAATATGAAGCAGATGTGTTGCTTGCCATGTAATGAGCCGCCAGAGGTGAATGTCGTTGTCACTTGCACTTGCTGCGCCAGCTCTCATAATGAAACCCCTAAGCAATGTGAACACGATCGCAAAACCGCTAAAGCTAAATGCTGCAGTTGTTGTAAATGTAGAAAGGCAAGAAAACAAAAAGATGAGAAGGAGGAAAAAGAGTCAGCCGTCATCGACTGAACGTTTGAAGTCAATCTATTATGATGTAAAACATCCGGCAGGATTTGCATCTATCAAGAAATTATCAAAAGCGAGTGGTCTTCCACAATCACAAGTGAAACGATGGTTAAAGGGTCAGGCTACCTATACACTCCACAAACAAGCGAAAAAGAAGTACCGCACCCGCCATTATATTGTTCATGACATCGATGAACAGTGGCAAGCAGATTTGTGCGATGTTGCCTCCATTTCAAAACATAACTCGGGCAATAATTTTATTTTAACCGTCATTGATATTTTCTCGCGTTATGCGTGGGCTCAACCTTTAAAAACTAAAGA
>CAJQUW010006127.1:0-37500 GCA_907163375.1 Prostheceraeus crozeri | reverse complement strand
CAGACCATTGCTGGTGTTACTCAAGGAAAGAAATCACCTAAACGAATGAGAAAAGGAAGGAGGAAACATCGCGGAGCTGGTAAGGTGCAATCTTCAGTCAAAAGGCATTCACGCAAACGTCGCAGAGGCTCTAATCATTCATCAGGCGCTAAACGACGACGCTGCTATAACTTCTAATCATGGAGTGTAAAACTTCCGGTTTTTGTTTGTTCGATCAACAAGCCATACAGACAGATATTCTTAGTTCAAGTATTGTAGATTATCATCCTCGAACAGCTGAGAATGCTGGCCCCATTGAATTTGTTATTCCTGGTGGTAGTGATGACTACATAGATTTGAGTTATGCGATGCTTGATTTGAGGTTTAGAATTCAGCAAGCAGATGGAACTGCTATTGACGATGCACATAAAGTTGGACTGAACAATTTACCATTGACTACATTACTTCGCGATGTTTCTCTAACGATTGGAGAGCAGCAGGTGGAAGGTGGTCAAAGCGATTATCCCTATAAAATCATATTTCACTCATGTATCGCAGTTTCATCCAGCAGCACAAAAAAGTCATATGGAAGCCATGGGATGGTACAGAGATGAAGCAGGAAAATTTGATGTTGAAACAAACAGTGGCTTTGTAAAGCGATCTGCTATGATTAAAGATAGTAGAGTATGTCAGCTATATGGTCCGCTGAATTTAGACTTCTTTAGACAGTCAAAGTTTTTACTCTGTAATACCAGCATGCGACTCAAGCTGACATTGAATAATCCTGAATTTGCGCTGAATGCATTTGCTAAAGTTGACAATTTTAGAATTCATGTGGAAGATATTGCACTTTACATTCGTCGAGTAGTACCGAATCCAAGTGTCATTAGAGGGCATGCTGAAGGTCTTAACCGCCAAAATGCCATTTACCCCGTTCAGCATACAAAGCTTCTCACCTTTACAATTCCGAAAGATCAAAAGAGTTTCATGAAAGATGGCCTCTTTCCATCGGAAGCACCGAAGCTCCTCATGGTGGCAATGGTTGAAAATGATGCATTTAATGGTAATATAAAGAAGAATCCTTTCAATTTTAAACACAATCAGTTAAGTGAAATTGCTTTACGTGTTAATGGTGTGAGTCATCCTGGTCCACCCTACAAACCAGATTTTGCTTCGGATCAATTTATGCGCAGTTATGTTGATTTTATGGATGTCTTTGGCTTTTACAATACGGATGATACCAACGGACTGACTATGAAAGAGTTTAAGAGTGGATATACTATTTATGCATTTGATTTGACTGTGACAGCGATATTAGTGCACCCTATCGTCAAGCGAACGTGCCTCATAATATTCGTTTGGATTTGACGTTCAAAAGAACACTACCTGAGACGATCAATGTATTAATTTATGCAGTCTTCGATTCAAATATTGAAATTACAAAGTATCGTGACGTGATTCTTCAGTATAATCGTTAATGAGTTGGTTGACTGCTGACGATATTAAGACTAAAGTGCAGCATAATGCAGACGAAGCGACGTTGAAAGCTTTCGATAATGTCTATTCACTCGATACCTTACCACCTGCAGTAAATCACTATCCCATCTTTATTGTGCTAAACACTCATTCACAGAATTTAGGCGGTGAGCATTGGAAAGCGATCTTTATTGGAAAAGACCGACGTGGTGAACTATTTGACTCTCTTGCTCAACCTCCAAATATACCAACACAGCAGTGGTTGAGAAAACATACGCGTCAATATCAGCGAAATGAACGCATACTACAACATCCACTTTCATCAACGTGTGGTGCTTTTGTACTGTACTTCATCTTAAAACGTTTACATGTATCTCGATTTGCATCTATTATTCAAAACTTTTCATGTAATCCATCCTCTAATGAAAAAAAATGATTTGTAAGTTCTATCATGATTTGAAATAAAAACATCATGTTGGAAAAATTGTTTTTTATTTTACAATCCGCTGGGTACGTACATACTCAATGAGATAGTCTAGGATCATATTTGCTTGTTCATGAGATTTTAGTCCAGTAATGATCACTTTACTATTATGAAAGATTGCCACATGCACAGGCAACCAACAACTAATGAGAGCTGCAGGAAAAAGTTCGGGTTCATAACACAAACTGTAACTGCTGGTACGAATCTTCAAAAATGATAGACTGTCACTCAATTGAGTAGAGATCACCATATTGTCCACAGTCAGATTCGACATCACACACCTCTCCTCTTCCATATCCGACGTAGTAGTCTTTGTAGCTCTAAGCGCATTGACTGCGCCGATGAATGAGAAAGGGCGCCGAGAATCTGTACAGTCCCATTTGGGAAGAGTTGAAGATTCCGTGAATTGTTCATCTTCACCACTAACATTTGAGGACGGCCCGGGTAATACTTGCTGTTTGGAAGCTGTTGGCGTAATGTTGTGAGATCGATTTTGGTGTAGAGTCTGAAGCGACGGAGAATGTTGACGATGGTGTAGCGATGGCGCTTCATGATGAAAGAATGAGTAAATTGAGCGATGTACCTTCCTTTTATACTTTTCCCAACTACCTTGATGAAATGTGAAGTTAGTATGAAGTTGGGAATGATAGAGTTGAATTCGCCGATTGTTGACGCGCAGCCAGATGCGATTTCCAATACGTGAATGTCTTTTCATATAGAAGTATTTCAAGTCCTTCATGATATGATGTAGAGATTGAAAATGACGATAAGATAAACAAACTCTCTTCTCACATTTCCAGTTGAATCTTTGAAATAGACGTTTCGATCATGATCCGTTTCAATACGTTGTAGGGAATCTAATTTCCAACTCATGGTGCGTGGTAATCATATCTGATTAAGATTTGCATAGTAGGGCGATGAACTCACGACGAATAAATGTCATGATGGAGCGATGTATGTATCTTCTATACTTCTCCCAATTGTATTTGCGAAATGAGAAACAGTTTGCGGAATGAGAATGGTAGATTTGAATTTCATTTCTGTAATGTTGAAGCCAAACTTGATCACCCAAGGAGATGAATCTTAATGTTTCAAAATATTCCAAATCCCTCATGATATCATTGAGGTTGACAAATTGTCGCCATGTTAATGTAATTCCTCTTGATGTATGACCATGAGAATTTTTGAAATGTACGTTTCCATCACGATCAACTCTGATATATTGTAGAGAGTCCAAAATCCAAGTCTTCATGATGTTATGCAAAGTTGCAGATTAGCAATATAAAAATGTCGTTTTATCATATTTTGCTTAGCAATGCGGCTACAAAGAGATTTACTAGCAATCGAGCCGCACTCTTTTCTACTCCCATTGATCATGCACAACAGCTAAATGGGAATTGGGAAGTGGGTGTCACTCAACTTGTTTATAGCAACTGTGTCTATACTTTTGATCATGAGGTGTTGACTATTAATATGAGACGTACAGCTGCTTACCAATGTGAAAAGGGGTGCCGAATATACATTCCACAGTGGCCAAAGAAAGATCTCTTATCATGTAAAAAGTTTATATATGATTTCTTGAATAAAGCGTGTAAACATATTGTCCAATTTACTCCGCACAATGATGATTATAATTATGTACATCATGTAGTTGAGAAAGATTGGATTGTTGGTTTAAGTCCAAGTTTAAGAAATGATTTAGGCTACCTCGCTAGCGCCTTAACAAGCTATGATAATTTTAACGTTAATTACCACATAAGTGGTCATAAACAGTTAATATATCGAGAGGAAGCTTATTATGTAGATCTTATTCCAAGAAATGAGAAGACGTTGGTGAAGAAGATTGTGATTAAGCCAAGAAAGACAAACATGACTCCTGAAACATTATTGAAGAAATTTAATTATCTCCTTCGAGTAGATGACAAACAAGTGGCAACATTGACTTATATTAAATCATCTAATCATATTGCAATAAGCAAATTAAATGATGATGATCTAGTATTAGTTTGTTCAAAAGATTTTCATCAGTTCTTACGACATCGTTCTGCAGCTGTTCATGGAAAATCTGATATGCAACATTTACCATGTGAAAGGTCAAATCAATTTGATACAGAATGGGCCGTATCTTTATACAGAAAGTGTGTAGAGCCTTTTGGTGGTTTCTTACATGAAACAAGAGTGTTGATGCCTCGCATTATTACTTCGGTTAAATTGGTTGTAGATTATTTAAATGAAGTGATTAATGAGCAACATATTTCATTTTCTGAAAAAGAAGGTACTTTGTCTCTCACTATAAATGGAAAAGGTATTGAACTAATTATGGATAAAACTCTAATGGACATTTTGGGTTTTGATCAAAATATCTTTAAAAGTGGTACTGTAACCAAAGCTAGCGCAGACATGTCGCTATCGCGTCGTATTAACTATTTTCAGATATATTCCAATATTGGTGAAGATGTACGTGTGGGAGATGTTGAAGCTCCATTGCTAGCAATGATACCATACCAGCCAAAAAGCTGCAGTATTTTATCTGAGCATACTTTCAAGAAAGTGCATTATACAAAGCTGAAATCAAACTACATCCCACAAATTGATATTGCCATTTATGATGATGCTGGTGCGTTGATTCCTTTTCATAAAGATGCTGTGACAAGTATTACACTCCATTTCCGAATGAAGAGTTAATGCAAAAGTATGCTAATATATTTTTCCAATGTGAATAATATGGAAAGTGAAAATAAGGACTCGTTTCTAATCTACTTGCCCAGTAATGCTTCTATGAATAAATTTCCCAAAAATAAACCATCAGACTATCGAGTAGAATTAAATCGGCCACTGCATTTAGAAGGTGAATGGGAAGTTGGCGTTTCTAGTATTTGCTATGATAGCAATATTCAGAATGTGAATGATTTGGAAGAAATGATATTGACTCCTCGCACCCATGATGGAATAACGATGAATAATGCATTTCAGTTCCCATACAATTTAACATCAGATGGAAAGTGGAACTATGAATGGATTCAGATAAAATCAGATTCTTATGAGCCATTTGGGAATGAGAAAATTATTAAGGCATTCAACAGTGGTAATACTTCCATCATGAAGAATAAAAATCAGAAAGCTTATGAGTTTACTATCTATCATTGGAGTGGGAGACAGTTCCTCCGCTTTCATTCTTTTACTAAAGGTCTTACGCTGAGGTTGGATAGTGAATTCTATCCACATCTTGGTTTTGGTCATGGACTACATCTAACGTCAATTGCTACTGCAAATGTTAAAAAAGTTTATTCAACTCGAATCAACAAATTTCATTATAGATTTAAAATATTTGATGAAGATGTTGTAGAATGCGAAGAACGCATCATTTTGAAAAAGCGTGGTGTTCAACCTTTATCACTTATTGAGTTAGTAAAACGATGGAATGAGACTGTGGGTAAGAAGTATGGAGAGAAAATTATGGCGGACAAAAATAAGTTGGTTATTCAGAAATATAATGACAAACTTACAGTTTATTTCTCTCCAACCTTGCGTCATTTTGTAAGACATTATACGCCTATTATTGGAAGCGGTGTGGTGTATGGTTCTCATGAATATCACACTAAAGCTGATTCAGTTAATGATGAATGGTGGGTGGACATCTATGGCGATCGCATCAAGAAAATTTACCAGTCTTATGAAGAATCTAAAGTTGCTATCAATATAATGCCGCGTCTATATCATACAGTTGAAAGCTTCATTCATGTAGTAAATCCTTATATACAACAGAAGTTGAAGCATGTGATGAAAAGTAAATATGATGTAAAGACACACCACATTTCGTTTTCAATTGAAAAACAACGCGTTGTTCTGAAACTGGGTGATGACATTCAATGTCAATTGAGTAAAAATTTGAAAAAACTCTTTGGCTTTTCAATGCTACAAACTGTGTTTGCTGCTGCGCATACGATTGGTATAGAAACACCAATGACACTTGATAAACATGAACAACACCTTTACATTCAAAGTGATTTGATTTTACCTATTTCTGTTGGCGAGAAAAAAGAATACATTTTACGTGATTTCATTCATGATAAAGACGCTTCATATGGAATAGTCGAGAAGATGTTTGAATCTATTTTCTATCATCCCGTCGTCAAACAAACTATACCCTCTATTGCTATCAAAATTACCAATGGTTTACAAGAGTGTATCCATGTGAAAGATACTAAATCCCTCGTAACTTTAGTGTTTCGGAAAACAAAGTGAAGTCATTGTGATATGTTTATTGAAATAAAAATATGTATATGAAAAAGTCTTTTCACAGATATAGGGGGAATGGGCTGACTGTAGGCATATATTCACAAGGAAGAAACGATCTCATGCGATACATAAAACAACCATGTATATCTACAAAAAGCAACATCAAAATACTGAGTTAAAGTTGATTATGTCAATACATCTCCTGAATGTGGTAGCGTGAGTTTTATTCTTTTGGGTGGAGGTATGTTTGTGTCAGGATGTCCATGTGGAAGAGATGTGTTATGTCCTATCCAACACCTCTTATCCTTCCATGCTGAAAGTGCTCGTTTCTTGAACGTGTACGTTTTCACAGTATGAACTTGAGATTTTAAGATTGTCATATTGACAAACGTTATAGTTTTATTTTTATAGGCCTTCTTATAGGACCGATGTTTCATTTTATGAACAATGGATTTTGATATACCTTTAGCACGCTTAATACTATCTGCACATTCTTTTAGTTTCATGGAATACATTTTAGGACGGAGGAGAATCATTTCATCTATTTCCTTTCCTGCTGTTTCATCCTTAAAACAACCAAGTTTGGCTTTATTCTGTATGGAATAGAGTGGATGAGTGGGATTGTAGTTAGATGTATCGAAATATTTTTCTAATGACTTACCTACTTCATTAAAATTTAAATCTTTTTGAGTGGTAATTCCTAAAAAGAAACTATCTGTATCACCACCCAGCAAGCGAACCTCTTTTACGAGAGGGCATGGTTTTAATATTTTGTAGAAGAGTTGATACATTTCAAGCTTGGAATAATCTAAAACGGCTTGCCCAATATAGATGGGTTTGCACAACTCAACTTCTGATTTAATCATTTTAACACCTACAAGATCCTCATCGATGATGTCTCTATCAATGAAAAGAGGTGATGAGGTCAATTTGTGATATTTTTGTTCATCAACGACTAGTTTGTAATTCATACGTTTTCTAACATCCTCCATGGTCTTTCCGAATAGACTATTATTCTTATATTTATAAAAATCCTTTTCAAAATTATTTTGGGCGAGTGCACGTTTTTGACTGTTACTATCTATGTAGGGTTTGAGGAAGGCTTTCTGTCTAAATTTGATAATGCGGTGAACTGACTTTAGAAGCATGCCCATTTCTAAATAGAATTTTAATATGCAGAAGTGTACGAGATAATTTTTCTTATCATATTGGGTGAGTAAAAGTTTGCGGCATGGTTTGTACCTTGGCTGTCCACACTCTGTTAAGTTATTATGAAATTGTGACATGAATGGTGAAAACATATCTTCAGTCACTTCGCCAGATTCAGGTGCGAGTGGGAAATCAGCAGTTTTATTTTTAATACTATTTGGATAAATCAAATCCACTTCAAAATAATATCCCCAATCACCTTCATCTGGAATATTCAGTATGTTTGAAGGGTTGGAGTAATACTCAAGCTCATTTTGATTTAACCAACTAAACTCGGAATGAGGTAGTGGTTTAGACAGTGAACTGCCATATAAATTATTTTGGTCATAGTACTTTAGGTGGATATGATCATCACCTACTGTTTCAGATTTTATATGATGTTTATTTACAAATGTGAGACCACCGCGTATTCCGCGCTCAAATATATTATACATCTCCGGGTCTTGTAAGAGATGAATGGTCTCACCAGTCATTTTAAAGGCTGATTTAAAGGACATGGCTGGTAGACTGACAAAGTGGATAGGATCTAATTTGTCTTCTTCTAATGCCACTCGTCGAAACTCCTGAAAGACATCAGCCAGCAAAATGACATCTAATTCTAAGTAAGCGATCATATAATCGCCAAACGTTTTACAATTAAATTTTAACCATGCCTCTTGAGCATGTTCATAGTCCTCTACTGGACAATCTTCACCCGTCAAATCGTTTTTGAATTTGTCAATGGAAGGAAGGGTTGTTTCATTTAGTTTAGACATTGAGCTAAAATACGCATAAGGAAAGACTCCTTTGCGAGTGATTATTTCATCCGTTAAGTTTGGATAGTGTTTCTTCAAAGTTTGACTATGGGGAAGAAACTTGAGATTACGAACGAGAGAAGCTAGTGACGCTGACATGAATTGAAATGAATCTAAAAATTTTATTTCGAAGAAGACTGTCTTATTTTCTTTAGTTTTATCTACTGGTACTTTTGCTGTCATTGCCATGAATTTTTCTCTCGTTTGTGCTATTACATTAAACTGCCACGATTTCATCTGGCTCAACCCTCCTTTTATGAGCATATGACTGTCATAGCCCTTAAAGTTATGAAAAATGACGGGTAGTACACGACGTCTCAACCTAAGTGAAAAGTTACATTTGGAGCAGAGTGCGTTTCTAAATTTACCAGTGATGTGATCATGATCACGCACTTTCTTAATTTTATCGTCATCAAACGTTTTATGACATTTAGGACAGGATGTGCAACTTTCAAATTTTTGTTTGTCTTCATCTGACATATGTAGTGACTTACGCTGCAATTGGGAATCATATGATTGTTGAAATTTTGCAGCTTTATCGAGAAATTCTAGAAATTTTGAAATGCAATCTTCACCTTGCCAAGTATGCATTTTGTTTTGTCTATTCCTAAAGTGGTCATGCCATACTTCATAGCAGGATATGGCTGCTGGCTTGTGGATGATATCATCAATGTAGCATTCTATGTCTGCGTAAATGACACGCAGGGGACTTAATTCGTCACCATTATCCCTATGTGAAAATATTTTATCTTTGGGCATGCGTTCCATTTGTAATTTACCTCGCTTGCACCATTCATAGTGAGTTTCAAATTTATCTTTACTCCAAAATGAGCGGATGCAGCGGTCGCATACAAAATGTTCACCTCTTTTAGAGTGCCCCAAGTGAGTGTACAAGCGAGAGATTTTGGGAATACCACAGTAGTGCCATTCCTCGCTATCATCTTGTTTTACTAATAAGAGGTTGACTACACGTTCATAACAAGTTGAACGTGAATTATAGCGGGCACCCTTCAACCCCTTCTCCCACACGTGAACGACAATTTTAATCTTATTATGTTTTTCGAACGTTTCTACATCTTTGATTTTCATGTTGTTACTATCACAACCTTCAAAGTCTAGTTCATCCTCCCACTGTCTATAGCTATAGGTGCGATCTCGATGCGCGTTGATATCATTATAGTGAAGGATGGATAGGACTGCATATTTGAAACACTGTGATTTACAATCAACATTGATGACAGCTTTCTTATTATACAACGTTTTTGGAAGTTTAAATGTGCCTCGAGCTGCATGACTTTCTAATAGGGAAATTTTGAATATGGCTGAGTCCACACCATCAAAAATGAGAGCGCTGTCGCGTTGATTGAATTTATCTACATTTGATTTTAAACATTGAATGTGAAAATTTAGCCAAGACTCGCAGTCTACAACTTCGGTTGCGGAAGAGGAAGGAATATGAAACTGTATTCTCTCCGTCACTTGACCCGTTTGAAAATCTATTTTAATATATTTTAGTTTAAGGTAGATGAGCGCCTTCATTCTAAAATTGTCTAAATTATTGAAGAGCGCTTCGATAATGTTAGAATTTTGAAGGAGCCACTCAGGAAAATCTACAATTTGAGTATTGGACTCCATGCAGTAGTCGCGTACTAAATTATTATGTGAAACATTAATGAGGGAGATGGTAGAGGTACCGTTGGTGTAGTGATCATTTGCATGCGTGTGTTGAAGTCTGTGCGAAGATCGCTGAAAGTGACTATCAAAAGAAAGAGGGCACAAATCGCAAGGAAAGGAGATGTCATCGTCAGAATCAACTTCACCTCCGGAGATTGACGCCGCTTTGCGTTGACACACACGTTGTTTGATGTGTCGAAGGAGACTGTGCTTCCTTGTAAACATATGTCCGCAGTCGGCACATTCCCACTCGTTGCCTTGCCGCGAGAGTCCTGAGCTGGAACTCACATCACCTGAAAGAGAAATCATTCTTTCATCTCTGTTCAAGCCTCAGTGTAGTGTTACAACCTACCTTGACTCAATAACTCTAAACTTTCCTCGAGAAGAGAGGGCGTTGGTGATGAAGTTGATGCCTGAAATTGAGGAAGATGCTATTAGTCACACGTTTGAGGGAGATGAGAGGAAATTTTCAACTTACCATTTCAACGAAATCAAGTTTAAGGTTGATACTTCTACAAGATAGAGACTTCACTCAAATAATAGTCAAAGAGAGAGATCGTGCGTTCGTCACTTGTATGATTCACAGATTAAATGAAATGACCTGAATGTCACTTTGCTTATATACTTTCATCCTCTTCATTCATTGGATGTTCATTCTGATTGGCTGCTTGTGTATACTTAAGAATTAGAAAAATGTTAAAGTTATCATTATTCAAAGTCAGCATTTCAAAGACAACATGACAAGTCCTCCAACAACACCAAATACCGCATTGGAGTTCTCCTCTCCATATACATCAGCAAAGGTGCTCGTTACACCAAATGCACCAAGAAAGGCGAAGGTGGAGAAGACATACAATCTCGACAATATACGAAAGTTATCATTATCGGAGGAGGATGAAGAGGAGTTGCCCGACCTAACAGGCATACGGTGGAAATATTTACAATATGATGCCGAAGGGGTGATGGAGATGACCAGCAAGTCGCACTTGCATCAAATATGGGAGTGGTACACCCCTAACTCCCAACCGCGAACCGTGGCGGAGTGGGCGTACATTGAGAAAGTGAGGGACGCTGCAGAAGAACGTTTAAAGCAGCTCAACTGTTTTTGTAATCTATGTGAAGCCAGACTCTGGGACGATATTGACGATGAAGACCTTTTGAAATACATGCCATAATAAATGTTTATTTCGTATTATCTTTGCTTTCATACTGACTTACTTGAATGGGGTTTTAGTGAATAATTTAACCATGTATACTTTTTCATTTGGAAATAGTAGCACGCTTAGTTTAACTTGTAAATCTTATAACATTTCATATGGACGATGATGGTAGATGAAATAGTGTCAAATAAATTAAGATAGCTTACACTTCTGATACAGGGATAGCAATCGACTGCGATCCATGTGTAAAGAGCTTGTTAGACTACGGATGGGCTTAAGTGGATGATTTAACCATGTATACTTTTTCATTTGGAAATAGTAGCACGCTTAGTCTAACTTGTAAATCTAAAAACATTTCATATGGACGATGATGGTAGATAAAATAGTGTCAAATAAATTAAGATAGCTTACACTTCTGATACAGGGATAGCAATCGACTGCGATCCATGTGTAAAGAGCTTGTTAGACTACGGATGGGCTTAAGTGGATGATTTAACCATGTATACTTTTTCATTTGGAAATAGTAGCACGCTTAGTCTAACTTGTAAATCTAAAAAACATTTCATATGGACGATGATGGTAGATAAAATAGTGTCAAATAAATTAAGATAGCTTACACTTCTGATACAGGGATAGCAATCGACTGCGATCCATGTGTAAAGAGCTTGTTAGACTACGGAAGAGAGAAGTGTGTTATGTTGCGTGTGGCGCGTGAGTGTCCTCCCATTTCATTCCATTCATCAATTCGTCTCATTGATAGAGACAGGTAGAACTCATGGTTCTCATAACGTATGCAATGGAAAGTTTTAGGCAACCTTCGACAGTTGGCTAAATGTCGCCCTGACGCGAATGCATGCTACGTTGAGACAGAGGCAATCACTTGCAAACATGACGCAGAGAGGTTTAACAAGATTGACCATTGCCGAATGTCCCTTGCGGTATACATAGCTACGGGTTTCACCGCCGCCCTTTACAGGAACGCCCGTCGAAAGGAAGTATTACACCGAACTTCATTTGCAACGTTCAAGTTGACTGATAGCAGATTCAACTTAATGATAGTATTCGCCAGTCCGAAGACTGCCCAGGGCAAACCGCGAGGAGGTTCTATCATGTCTTGCCCCATGGTGGCCCTTAAGAGAGCCGATGGTTCGTTCTCGGGAGTAACAAGATGACTATTGGCTTGAATAGTCAATAGGTATGACGGTTAGGTTCTCGTATACCCTATACCGCCTAAGCCGTGGTGGTGCATCTGGCACCTTTCGGATGCGGGTGGTATTTGGAGTCCACACCTCATCCGTCCAAACGATCCTCTTGATCTTCCCCTTCTTCTCATCCTCATCCCACTCGTCGAGGATGACGAACTCGGGAATGCCGTTGTCTTCATCAGTGAAGACGGGAATATTGTCGGCAGATGTCGCTTCCATCGTGACTTCAAATTGAATGAGAAGCGCTACAATCTTCTGGCTTATATAGGGTTTTCAACAATGAATTGCTCAACAGCGAATCAGAATGCTTCAGGGATAGCAATCGACTGCATAATGTTCAAGTTGACTGATAGCAGATTCAACTTAATGATAGTATTCGCCAGTCCGAAGACTGCCCAGGGCAAACCGCGAGGAGGTTCTATCATGTCTTGCCCCATGGTGGCCCTTAAGAGAGCCGATGGTTCGTTCTCGGGAGTCGTCATCCTACAGCCTACCAATTCTGCTGAGAGAGTCAAAGACTCTCTCTTTGGTAGCACTGTCGACTTCCACACTAACTGGCATGTGAGTATAGAGTGGAATGTAGCACCATTCCGTTGGATTGACAGCAGTTGCTGTCATCGGATTGCCAATCCGAGCAAGATTGTTGTGGACTCTGTCTTGCTCCTCTAGCCTGACAAACTCCTCAAATAAATTTCGCGGCCTTATCTGCGGTCCGCGAGGAGAGCTAACTTGACTGTTCGGCGTCTGCATGATTGAAATGAAATGAAATGAGAGGCAGTGGTTTATATACCCCTCTAACGCGACGCAACGTTCAAGTTGACTGATAGCAGATTCAACTTAATGATAGTATTCGCCAGTCCGAAGACTGCCCAGGGCAAACCGCGTGGAGGTTCTATCATGTCTTGCCCCTAGGTGGCCCTTAAGAGAGCCGATGGTTCGTTCTCGGGAGTAAATTGATGGGGTGGTGAAGGCGGGCAAAGATCTGCAATGAAAATGATATGTATTAGAATAGGATATACTATCTTATTTGCTTTTCACTTACCAAGTTAGTCATCCTTAGGTAGTCTCGCGCGTTTCCGAATCGAAAATTTATGCAAGTGACCGCGCATTCGTAAGCTTGCATGGAGACACTTCTTGCTCGGATGACCGTTGTAGCAAATAATTGACTCGTCCAGATTTTTATTTACCAATACTTCGCCGGCCAAATGATTGTCCCGAATAGGGATGTGAAATTCAAACAAACGATCCTCATTCACACGTTCCCACTCATCCCTCATGCGCTCCAACTTCTCACACGCCTGCCTCTCATCACCCCGCCGAGCCACAGTCCTCTCCAACTCAACATTCCTCGCTCTCAACACACTCATCTCCTTCATCATCTCCTCAAACTTCGCCTCTGCATCTCTCATTCTTCTCTCCGCAGCACTCGCCCTCTTCTCACACGCATCATTCTTCTCTTCCAACTCTCGCGTCTTATTCTTCAAATCAGTCACACAACGCCTCATTCTAATGTTTTCATCCGCCACCTCCTTCGACTTCAAATCCTTCTTTTTCAACTCATCCAACTCCTTCACAACTTCATCCTTCACTTTCTTCAAACTCTCAAACTTATTCACTAACAACTCATGCGCCATCTGCTGCGAAACATGCCTCTTCTCTTCATCCTTCAACCACCTCGCCGACTGCATACGAATCCCACCACTCTTCACTTTTGGGGAAGATGAGCTCTTCGGGGGGTCGGTGATGACGATGTTGGACACCTCCGATGACGAAGAGCTCAACTTCCTCACACGCTTCCTCACACGCTCCCTATCTAAATCCACATCATCCTCATCATCACTCTCAAGCACTCTCTTCCGCTGCTCAATCTCACCCTCCAACGACGCAACCGCTCTCGCCAACTCATCATTCTCAACAACATTCTCAACAACATTCTCAACAACATTCGCAACATTCGCCAACATTCGCTCCCTCTCTTCCACAATCAACTGCGTAAATCTCAAATCAGTCACTAAACCACCACTACAGTCAGCATGCACTCTGTAAAAACGCACCTCATCCTCATCACCCTTCAGCACTCTACACTTTACGCAAGCAACCCTATTCAAGACAATCATGTGGCCGGTGCCCGCCTTCTTCACATGAGCTTTGGCGTCCGCACTGCGATTAACTCGCCCACAAGAGCACATTTTGATGTGATATTTACGATTTTTGTCATTGGCCATGTTAGATTTTATTGTGAACTGTAAGATAATGAAATTTGTATAAGTTTGGAATCATGTAGTACAGTCATATTCCTAAAGAGTGTAGTGAGTGGCACTCGATCCCGTCGACAGCCCGAAGGCCTTGTACCGATCACTAGGGAAGTGAGAGATCTTCCCCGATACCCGCTCTTTACAGCTGAAGACATCATTGTCACTGCCCCGAAGTGGTAACAGGAACGCCGAGTCAAAGGTAGTGATCAGTAGCTGGGATCTAACCCCTCAAAGCTGCCTTAGACTTAGTTAAATTTCAAATCTGATAGCATATTTGAACTCAGGATACTTGAAAACCTTAGTCTATATGTTAAAACTTTGAAAAAAGTGAAAATTAAGAATTTTTAAAAAATTCCGCATTTTACTACTCATACTACTTTTAAAAAATTTTATCAGTAGTAAAGACACTATCAAACTCTATCATACAAACTTTGAAGTAGCAAGATAGCTTGCCTACTTCAAAAGATAGAGTCCTTTGCACCCGATATCGGGAGCTCAGAGCGACGACCGTCGCTTACCTCGTCTTTCGATGAAGTGATCAGACTTACGTTGTCGGGGGTTTATATATGCTCGGAAGAAAACTTAAAATGGCTCTATCTCCGAAAGTATTCATCGTAGCGACATGCGGTTTGTTGCAAACGATTTGTCTCATCATTCTTTACAATATGACACCTGAACCATTCTCATATGACCACGGGAAGTTGGTCCGCCAGCACATGTCCATGTAACATGCCACAAGTGAAAAAATTCCTAAGTGTGAGAGCTCCAGTGTGGTGAAAATTTTGAAAAATTTAAAACTTCCGAATTTCGACCGGGACCTTCACCAAAACATTTTTCATCAAATTTCACGGACCTCCCCCCCCCTCGTTCAGAGAAATTTGATGAAAAATGTTTTGGTGAAGGTCCCAGGTCGAAATTCCACACTTTGGAAAATTTTCAAAATTTTACCCATACAAAGCCACTCTGACACTTAGGATTTTTTCAGGTGAGTGAGCTCCGACCTAAAATCTTGTAACCGCTCTAACTTTTGAACGAAGACAGATAGGAACAAGCCGATTCTTTCACTGAATTTGTCTCACTCTTAGCTTTCAAACGAGCTATTGCACGACAAAATCCGTCCACTAGAAGCCAAGATAGAAGCTAGCTGTCCGGGGGGGGGAGGTCAGTGAAATTTGATGAAAAATGTTTTGGTGGCGGTCCTAGGTCGAAATTCCACACTTTGGAAAATTTTCAAAATTTTACCCATACAAAGTCACTCTGACACTTAGGATTTTTTCAGGTGAGCGAGCTCCGACCTAAAATCTTGTAACCGCTCTAACTTTTGAACGAAGACAGATAGGAACAAGCCGATTCTTTCACTGAATTTGTCTCACTCTTAGCTTTCAAACGAGCTATCGCACGACAAAATCCGTCCACTAGAAGCCAAGATAGAAGCTAGCTGTCCGGGGGGGGGAGGTCAGTGAAATTTGATGAAAAATGTTTTGGTGGCGGTCCTAGGTCGAAATTCCACACTTTGGAAAATTTTCAAAATTTTACCCATACAAAGTCACTCTGACACTTAGGATTTTTTCAGGTGAGCGAGCTCCGACCTAAAATCTTGTAACCGCTCTAACTTGTGAACGGCTGGTCCGATTGACTCGCAACAAAAAATGTTGTCGAGCAGTTTTTTCTCCTCTTTCAAACGAGTAGCTGTAAGACAAAATCCGTCCACTAGAACCAAAGTTAGAAGATTGCTGTCGGGGGGGGGGGGGGTCAGTGAAATTTGATGAAAAATGTTTTGGTGACGGTCCCAGGTCGAAATTCCACACTTTGGAAAATTTTCAAAATTTTACCCATACAAAGCCACTCTGACATTTAGGATTTTTTCAGGTGAGCGAGCTCCGACCTAAAATCTTGTAACCGCTCTAACTTGTGAACGGCTGGTCCGATTGACTCGCAACAAAAAATGTTGTCGAGCAGTTTTTTCTCCTCTTTCAAACGAGTAGCTGTAAGACAAAATCCGTCCACTAGAACCAAAGTTAGAAGATTGCTGTCGGGGGGGGGGGTCAGTGAAATTTGATGAAAAATGTTTTGGTGACGGTCCCAGGTCGAAATTCCACACTTTGGAAAATTTTCAAAATTTTACCCATACAAAGTCACTCTGACACTAAGGATTTTTTCAGGTGAGCGAGCTCCGACCTAAAATCTTGTAACCGCTCTAACTTTTGAACGAAGACAGATAGGAACAAGCCGATTCTTTCACTGAATTTGTCTCACTCTTAGCTTTCAAACGAGCTATCGCACGACAAAATCCATCCACTGGAAGCAAGCTGTCCAGGGGGGGGGGACGTCAGCCGAAAATTTTTTCTCTCCGATTTCGCTGGAAACATCCTTCCTAACCCAAAATTTCACGTAGATTCCGAATCTGGCCTCCGTTTTCTCATCCGATGCTTCGTTTGGGCGCTACACACCAAAACGTCCCAAATTCTAACTCTGTCGTTTTTCGAAAAATGTTGAAAATTTTTTCTCACCGATTGCCTTGAAACTCACCCTACCGATGCAGAATTTCACGCTGAATCCGAATCTGACCTCCGTTTTCTCATCCGACCACTCCTTCCACTCGAAACAACCCATTTTACAACCCAACATTCAGCAGATTGCACCAAAAACATCACACACTATAGCCTCAAGACTAATCCTGGCGGTCGCCCACGTCAACCAGGCGGTCGGACCAACTCACCCGAGTCTCACACTCTGTTGTTGCAGAGGGGGGGGACGTCAGCGAACATGTTGTGAACGTGGACCCACCTGGCCGGCACACCACGACAGACCACAACCTCTGTCGTTCCAGAGGGGGGGGGACTCAGACACGAAGCACCACGGCGGCCGACCACGACACTCTGCCGTGCCAGAGGGGGGGACGCAGCGATGGCCGCCATCTTGCGCGGTCCAGAAGTGGAGTTTTGCTTACTACTAGCATGCTTAGATCTTAAATACTCCTTAAGAACGACACTATCTTGCTATTTCGTCAGCAGCATCAACTGCATCATGAAAAGAACTTCCATTTGCTACCATTTTCATGTCACTTCTATTATTAGAAATGGCCTAAATTGTCTCCTTAACACAATAACACCGATTTTTAGTCATTTTCGTTGCAATGTCGTCTGATAAAAGTGATTCTGAAAGCTGTCGTTCCGAAATTTTTGCCTCAGAAGACGAGAGTGATATTGAAGACGATGAATTTACACGTACATGGTCTGATAATATAGAGCTACGTCCTCCGTTTCCTTTCACAGCTCAGGATCCTGGGATAGACGAAACATTTGATAGTGAACTTGCTGCTCTCAAATTCTTTTTCAATGGTGATGTTCTTGATCTAATTCTACATGAACGAATCTTCGTGGAACTTTGAAGACTTCAACATCCGCGCGAAACGCTCGCGCAAATAACTGGGAATCTGTGCTCGTGATGAATTCTTCTCTTTCACTGAGCTGTGTTTTCCCATCAGCATTGTAAAGAAACAATCACTTTCCGATTACTAGACTAAGGAACCGATTCTTTTTCAGATTGATAACTAATGCTTGCATAAATTTATCCTTAATGTTACATACATAGGCACTTCAAACAGAAACCTAAATTTATCTATCAGAATAAAAATCATATCACAATATCAATGCACTAAAGATAAATATAATCGTAAAAATCTTTTGCATAAAAATCTCTGGCACTGAGAAACAATTGTTACGTATTGCTATGGCAGTAAGCGTATATTTAGCGGTGACGAATATTTCGTCATTGGCATTACGGGAAATAAGTATTCTGATATTGAGCGACAAAAAGTGCCAGTAAATGCTGACGAATATTTCGTCGTTGGCATTGCAATAGCACATTATCATGAGAGCTGCTGGCAATAAAATTGATGTCAGCTCCGGACGAACAATTCGTCTGTGGCATCGAAAAGATTAATAGATCATCGACCTTCATTACCTGCATTAGTTTAATGCATAGTAAAAAGTAATAGGCCATATAGATAGGGTGTATACAAAAAAATTGAGACTCAATTTTACGACTTTTGAAACTTTTATTAAGGACCTACCATTTAATGCTTTTTCGCAATTTAACTCTCCTATCCATTTGTTTTTAAACTGCTGGGTAGTAAACGTAGAGCTCCTCGTAGTGCAGCGGGGACAAAAAAGAAATAACCTTTAGTAGTGATCCCATCCCAGACGGAAGTGCAAAATGTGAAAAGATGAGTCATCGTGATGACTCAGCCCTCTGGAAGGAAAGAAGGAGGTGAGGGAGAGGGCCAAGGATGTGCTGGAAGGGATGGGTCCGAGCGGACGAAACTGTTCCCTCCCCCTCCCTCTGGGAGGAAGGAAGGATGAGCTCTCCTGTGAGGCAAGGGTAGGAAAGTGTTTTAGAAAAGGGCAGGAAAGGTCCTATATCGGCCAGAAGGAGGGCTCGGATCGACAAATGGAGGCCAGATTCGGATGTGCTGGAAGGGATGGGTCCGAGCGGACGAAACTGTTCCCTCCCCCTCCCTCTGGGAGGAAGGAAGGATGAGCTCTCCTGTGAGGCAAGGGTAGGAAAGTGTTTTAGAAAAGGGCAGGAAAGGTCCTATATCGGCCAGAAGGAGGGCTCGGATCGACAAATGGAGGCCAGATTCGGATTCTGCGTGAAATTCTGCATCGGTAAGGTAATTTTCAGCTCAATCGGAGAGAAAAAGTTCTGACCCCCCCTCCAGTCAGACTTCCAACTTTGGTTCTAGAGATGGTAGAAAGTCGTGTGATAGCTCATGTGAAAGCTAAGAGTAAGCCAAACTCAGTGGAAAGCATCATATGTCCAAATTTTCCTGGGTTTAGAGTGGAAAATGGCTTGAAAAAGGTAGGAATCTCCGAAAAACGTCAGAGTTAGAAAACGGTGGGTTTTGGATGTTTTGGAGTGAGAAAGGTCCTATTTTGGGCTGAAGGAGTGTCCGGATGGACAAACGGAGGGCAGATTCCGACTCTACGTGCAATTCTGCATCGGTATGGTGATTTCCAGCTCAATCGGAGAGAAAAAGTTCTGACCCCCCTCTGGACGAGACTTCGATCTTGGCTTGTAGGAATGGTAGAAAGTCGTGCGATAGCTCGTTGGAAAGCTCAGAGTGAGACGAATTCAGTGGACGAAACGGCGTGTCTCTACGTTCGTTCGTTGAGGTGTGAGAGTGACTTTAAGATTTTTGACCATCACCGAAAAAACGACAGAGTTAGAATTTTTACGAAAATGGGCTCTAGCGGGTGAACGAAGCATCGGACATGAAAACGGAGGGCAGATTCCTACTCTACGTGCAATTCTGCATCTAAAGGGTGAGTTTCAAGTGAATCGGAGAGAAGAAGTCAAAACTTTTCTTCACACTGGGTCTCAACACTTGTGGCTAAATTGTGGCCTACTTTGGTGACGACTCACTCAGGAATGGAAGTGAATGAAGAGCTCGGGTTTCTTTAGTGGAAACACCGCACTTTGTTCTCTAGGATCCTATCTTTTCAGATCTGTGGAAGGTTTTGTTTCCAAATGAGAGCTTGTTTAAAATCGAATTTTTACGCATTTTCCAAGATTTTAGATACTTTGAAAAAACGACAGTGTTTTCAACTCGTCTTCTGGTAATCGTAGAGAGTCGAGGGATGGCTTAAATGAAATGTTAGAGCGAGAAAACGTGACTGTCAAAATTTGAAGTCAATCGGAGCTCTAGAACCGGAGATAGAAGTGTTTAAAGTTTTGGATGATTGAGATTACGTCATCAGCTGATCGCCACAAACTATGTAAGCTTGGAACCGAATGAGAAATTTCATTTAGACGAGAGAGATTGTCAAAGGTAGGTCGTCTCTCCGGAGCTCCGATGATAGCATCGGAAATTCCGAAACCGACTTAGAAAATTTCATTGCTGATATCAGCTAAGGCGTCAGACTTATAGGTTAGCCAGGAGATGACCTTAGTCTCCAGGCCACAAAAGACTCCAAAACTTTAAAGGTAGGTAACTTTGCTTCTACAAGTCCTTTTGACTTGATTCAAAAAGGTTCGATAGCTATTGATCAGACCTATATTTACAGACTACTCATGAAATTTCATAAGTAGTACTGAATGCTGCAAAATTTAAATTTGCTATTTTTTGATGTTTTATAAAGTTTTCAAACCTTCTGATTTCAATGAAGACCTTTATAAAGTTGTCATAGGCGAGCTTCGGCTCGAGACTTGCTTCCTGATGTAAATAACTCCACCGGTTTTCATGTCAAAATCTGGGTCCGAATACCAACACGGTGATATGACGCACGCTCTGTCCACGGGAGGTTGGATTTGAGGGCCGAGGCCTTGGAGTCAGGATATGATCCCCTCTGAGTAATGCCTGTAACGGATTCATCAGCCTAGCTTGTCTATCCTCATTGACATACTAGTTGAATTTTAAAAATGATGGTCAATGGATGTTTTAACACCTAAACGCTTGCTATCAAGTCGCAATGGCTTCTGCTATCAGGCCTTTGTGAAATCTCGTCTAGCCTCAGTAACTCAGGGTTGGCAACGTCTATCGTTTGTCATTGTAACTTGGTAAAAATGAGAGGGTTAATGCAGGCATTGACGTCAAAACTTTTCGCGTCATAGGGTAACCAGTCCTTGTGTTGGGAGTTGGTTACTGAAAGCACGGTGACTGCCGATGCCCATATTTGGTAAAACCTCTGTTGTCATGTCAAACGCATGGCCAAATAAGGAAGGTCTGAATCATGGCTTTGTGCTCACTGGGTATATAAACAGCGTCTTTTCTCTAGTCTTCACTCCTGTTTCAAGTTGCAAGACGAACGGTGAGTGCTTTGACGTTTGCTATCAAACGTTGCAAGTTAGGTTTCTCTAGACTTCACTTCTATTTCCTAACGAACAGTGAGTGTTCTGACAACGTTAGCTATAAATCGTTGCAAGCTAGGCCTCTCATGTAGATGATATTATTTTTATGAGATGACTACTATTATCTCAATCTCACAAACTATTCTATCTCCTTTCAGAGATTTTCGCAATGACAAAAGATAGTAACAAGAAGCTCCAGTTGGCTAAGTGCGGCTGTGGAAATGTATTTAGGGGTGAGAGACTTCGATTCCATTTGTCGAAGAATGAGGGGCATGTTGTAGCGATGAGGGTGTGGTATTGTGTGTGGTGTAATGTCAGGAGTGATAAACAGTGCGATGAGTATAGCATGGTGCACTCAAAGTGTGAAAATAGGATGATAGGGAAGGACATGATGAAGAAAGTGTTGTGTGGAGAGAAGGGAATACTGTTTGAAGCAGGTATAGTGGCGCGCGAACCTGTGACGAGTGTTGAGCGTTTGAGTGATGTGTCGAATGATGTGGATTTGGATGATGAAGTGAGTGCACCCAAAAGAAAAAGGATTGTTGTAGAGAGTGAGGATGAGATTGAGTTTGAGACTGTAGATGTGAAGAGACGTGTTGTCAGTGAGGAAGAGAGTGCAGTGAAGACAATTTTGCCAGCGACTAAGCCGCTGGCACAATCGTCTCCTGAGCGATTGCCGAAGTGTGTTGTGAGAGTGAGTCAGTCGAGTGTGCCGGGCAAAGTGGTGCTGTCGAAGGATGATGCGTTGGTGTATGGGAATGTGAGGAATGAGTGTGGCAGGTTGCGGGGGGTCAGTTGAATGCTGCAAAGAAAACGTTGAAGGTGACTGTTGAGCGCGATCGATTGAAGGCGAGTGCTAACAGTATGAGTAAGAAGTTGAATGAGTGTGTGGAGGCGAAAAAAAGTGAGGTGGCTGAAAGAAAGTTGAGGGAAGCGATGGAGAGAAAGTTGGATGAGTGAGCGAGAGCGGAGTAAGGAGTGTAAGTTGAAGCGAGTGAATGAGCTTGAGCGTGAGTTGGCGGGTTTGAGGAAGAATGATGAGTCGAAGTCCCTCACTTCCATTCACATTCCTGTCCTGGGTGTTGTCCCCGAACGTCCACTGATTTTTCCAAATATTTCAATGGACGACACCCAGGAGTGTTTCAATAGTGCGGCTGTCCGATGTTATCACCTCAACATCGAACATCGAGAGGACATCCGCATTGAATACAGGAAGCCGCACAAATTTCGTAAGTATTATGACTGGAACATAGCATTGTACCATTTTCCTCATTCTTACTTCTTTCATTGCAGGCCAACTGAAAAAGACCTAATCGTTCCCCGCATGTCAGTCCCGAGAACGCACCATGGGCCCTCTTAAGGGCCAACCTTCTAATGCAGCGAACGTGGTCCCAAGCCCACCACATGTCTTTGGACATGGATGCAGAGGGGAAGGTTGAAAAAATGATGAAATGAAATGAATTCTAATTTTCACCTTTTGTTATTTTTAGTTAGCTTCTCGTCAGGTCCATGACGAACTCTTGTTACAGTTCTTATTTGATAAAAATTAGATCGTTTATAAGTATTAATTTATTTCCCTTACCGTCTTCAGTTGAGTAGACTTGCCTTTATACGTATTTCAGTACCTGCTCTATACTAGAGTAGGTTACTCTATGTTGTCAGTATTAATTTATATTCATTCATTCATGACTTTTAATTACCTAATTATTTACAAGATTCTCCACTAGGGTAATTGTTTAACTTTGGCGTCTTCCGTTTCCTGGATCCTTCGAATTTTTTTTGACCGTTGCGTGTCTTAATTTGATGGATGGGTCACTTTTGTGCCACACACAAACACATCACAGATTTCTCTCTTCACGAGTCTGTCAAGCCCTTCGTCACTCATGGATCCTACTGAAACAAGATTCGGCAAACGCTGTTTCGTATACGGTTTGCTGTGAAAACTTCTGTGAAAACTCACAATAAAGGATGATGTATAGAAAGAAAATTCTTAAACGAACAGAAGTGTGTTACCAAAACTTAGAACATCAAGTAAACGTTGTCAAAACCAAACTCACAACAAACTATAATGTGCAACACTAGAAACTTGAAACATAAATAATATCAAGTATGATGGTAGTGAAGTAAAAGACTTGAGTGCTGTCAACATTTTATTAGGTTGAATCCAATTTAGTTTTGGATATAGCAGTGACAATATGATTTATTTTATTCTGAAGCAAATGATCGCCGCAACCATGAAAGTTGTCCATCCGAGAAATAATCTTCCGCAGATACTCAGTGTATAAAACTCAGAAGAATCAGTAACATATTCTTGTCCGTAGGAACGAAATTGAAAGTCAACACTTTCCGCTTCTTCACCTTGTGGAAAATGAATGTAATTGACATTTGCAATTAAGTGAGCCTTGATGAGACTGTCTTTGAAATAAGATATCAACTCCGTAAATATTTCTCGTGTATAGTCTAAACATGCTTCCAATTCTGTCTCCTCCCTTTGAAACTCAAGGATGTAATCTTGTATTAAGCCTCCGAAGCTCTCTTGATGAAAACGAATCGTGCAATCAAGTTTTAATGTATTGACTTCAGGTGCCATGGTTGAGTCTATTGCTAAACATCATTTTTGCCTAAGACGATTTCAATAACGCATTACAAATGTGCGTGCGCGCATCGGAAACTCTAGCTCGTCTGTGATTGGACGAGAGGTCTCATCCATTCACCGCTTAGGAAAATCTTATAAAAGGCAGTGCACCAGCTCTGCTCTTCACATTTATCTTTCAGAAGGTGAGTGTCGGTGAGCTCCTGCTATCAGGTTGTTTTGACTTGCTATCAAGTTGAATAGTCTCTTGCTATCAAGAGATTCACTTCTGCTCATAAAACATATCATCGCTGTAATACCTCCTTTGCTCGAGCGTTCCTTCGGGACGGCGGGTACTGCCGTAGAGGGATTGCGTTGCACGGGTTGTTCGTCGTTTGTTAGACCGAAACCTCTGAGCCGTTGCTCATGTTGGGCGTTCGACTTCATACTCAACGTGACGCTTTCTCTCGCCAGGTCAGAGTACTTCAGCCATTCGACAAAGGTTAGTCTTTATGATATGGAGTAGAGGGAAATGTCATTCATTAGATGTCACTTCAATGATTGTTCCCATTATAAACGTTGACTAGGCAAATGAAACGATTCTCATCTTTCCTTTTCAGTGATTGAAGTTTAACAATTAATCAACTACGTCCTAACAAGAAAATGGAATCCAAGAAAATTGAGAATTAACGTATTGCTGCCGAGATAGAGAAGGCTACCATCGAGCAATGTAAGTATTTGTATTAAGGTTGACTCACTCTATTACTAACATCAGTAGGGTAGACCGCTCCCAGCACCAGTCCCTGCTCCCCGCCACCACGTCCCACCGACACCCAAGCCATGGACCCTTCCACCCTCGTGTCCCACTTCTGCCTCTTCCCCGACCATCGGTGTTGCCGGAGATCAAGTCCTTAGATGGTAAGTAACCGTGATTGGGAAATAGGGGGATAAGACTTCAAACTTGAAATTATGATCATGTTTCTAATCTCTTTTCCTTTTTCTCAACAGATCTGGCGGCCTTCCTCCTAGACGGCAACGTCCCGGTCCACCCAACCAATTCCCCAGCATCGCCACCACCTGCTGCAGCAGCAAACGACCTCCCTCTCCTCTCCGTCGAGTCGGTGGAGCGTCTGTTGGAGCAGGAGGAATTGGAGATAGTTGGAGAGAAGAGGGAGATTGATGTCGAAGTGGAGAAGGAGGACTATCGATGCCAGCGGTGTGACATGGTCTTCGCCTCTGCCTACAGTTTGAGACGTCACACCGCTGGCAATGCCTGCAGAGGAGGAGCTCAGCGTCGACCGATACATCAACGGCCCAAGTGTGAAGGTTGTGGACGTACGTTCTACAACAGCACCAACTTACGAGTCCACATCGAAGGCGGTTCCTGTGGCAGGGTAAGACAACCACCCACGACAACAGGTAGGAAGCGTCCCTCACCACCCGTCGGCTTTTCCTGTTCTTCGTGTCAGAAGACCTTTCCCACAGAGTCTGTTCTCTCTTCGCACACACTGTCACACGCATCCCACTGAGCTTTACTCTGACAACAACGTCACTCTAAGGCTGAGCAAGTTCTCCCTCAAGAGGCTCGTTCGTGACTATGAGATGGAAAGCTCTGAAACTATACAGGATATTCATCCATTCCTGTCAAATAATGTAAGTTTCATTCATCAAATGTTACCAGTTTAGATAGGTTTTTGCTCAAAGGCATGTTTTATCTCACTGCTCGTTTCAATAAAGTAGACAGCAGTACGGGAGAAGTAGAGTCCACTGTGACGATTAGGATAGCCTCCTGTGCTGCTGATCTGATAGGTGATGTGAACGAGTGGATAGAGAGACATGCGACCTATCTCGTCAACAACTTAAATAAATTTAATGAAAGAGACAGCGGTTTGGTTTTTGATGGGATAGAGAAAGTAGACATTAAAATTAATCTCTTAGAAAATTTGCAAGGGAGTGGTTGTTTCACCCTCCCCAAAGCATTGGCTGACAAAAAGGCTGTCATCAATGTAGATTGTCAGTTCCACATTTTCAAGTATGCCGTTCTCTCCATTCTTCACTATAATGATAAAGGTATAAATCGTGAACGAATCACTTAATATTGTGAATGGGAGGATGAGCTTAAGTTTGACGGGCTAGATGTCAACACATTAGATTTTAAAGACATCACCCAATTTGAAAAATTGAATGAAATTAAGATCGTCGTCCATCTATGGGAAAAAGGTCTGAAGGGCGTTAGGTATAACAACCGCCAAAGTAACTTCAACCGGGTTGTCAATCTCCTCCTAGTGTATAGCGACAACCACCCAGAATGGCATTATTGTGGCATTCTTAAAATTTCAAAGTTATACCATCATCAAGCAACCTATAGGGATAATTTCTACTACTGTGATAGCTGCACACGGCGTTTCACATCCAAAGCATTTTTTGAAGAGAATAACGAGTGGTGTAGTCGGGGTAAGCTTCAAATGGAAGTGATGCCCAAAGATAAAATTTATAGGTATGAAGAAAAAGGCAATGAGCTGAGTCCCATTTGTGTCATTTAAGCGGACATTGAATGCTATATTGATAGTGAAGATCAGACTCACCAAACTGCAGCCATTGCCTGTTATGAAGTTTGGCATTCTTACTATAGGAACCAAAATAAACTGCATGTGTGACAAGGTGAAGACAGCATCTTAGAATTTTTAAAATTCTTAGATAAAAAAGCCCGTTTTCATCAACGCTACGAAACGGAGCTGACTAGGAAACCCATGTGTTTCACAGAAGCTGATAAACTCAAATTTGATAGGA
Organism: Prostheceraeus crozeri; assembly: GCA_907163375.1. Lineage (NCBI taxonomy): Eukaryota > Metazoa > Platyhelminthes > Polycladida > Euryleptidae > Prostheceraeus > Prostheceraeus crozeri. The sequence continues at coordinate 10,811 of CAJQUW010006127.1, read as the reverse complement.
CCACAGAATGTCCCCGCTGCTGTGCATCCTTTGATGAGAAGCAGCATAAGAAAGTGAGGGACCATTGCCATCTCACTGGCAAATTTAGATCTGCTTGTGCAGTAAGTGTAATTTCTCACTTAGGCTCAAACGGCGAACGCTCCCCGTCATCTTTCATAACTTTAAATGTTATGATGCGCATATTCTTCTTCGCCATGGTCTAGGACATATGAAGTCATGGTCGATGAATGTCATAGCGCAAAGTAAGGAAAAATTCATGCCTCTGTCGGCCAAAGTCCACGTTGACAGGACGAAGGAGGGGAAACCTGTCTTTTATGATGTTAAGTTGATGGACAGTTTCCAGTTTATGTCTTCTTCCTTAGCCACTTTGGCTAATAATTTAGACTCACTTCCCCTGACACAAAATTCAAAGAAAGACTATCCTACTATTAGTGACAGTCTCATGCGACGGAAAGGGGTGTTTCCTTATAGTTATTTTAGTTCAATGGACATATTGAAAGAAACATCCCTTCCGCCCATTGATAAATTTAAGAACGATTTGACGGGTGAGGACTGTTCGCCTGATGACTATAGGCATGCACAGCAGGCATGGCAAGAATTAGGTTGTCACTCGTTTAGTGACTATATGCTTGCCTACTTAAATTAGATGCTTTGCTCTTAGCCGATATCTTTGAGGCTTTTAGGAAAGTAACACTGGAGCAGGACGCGTTGGACCCCGTCCATTACATTAGTTTACCGGGGTTGTCCTACCAGTCAGCTTTTAAGATGACTAGGGAAAAAATACATTTGTCAGACGATCCCGAAATGTACACCATGTTTGAACGCGGGATCCGAGGTGGACTGACGTTTGTCAACAAGCATGTTGTCAATGAAAAAGTCGATGGTAAATTTGACACCCACCTGATGTACATCGACCAAAATAATTCATATGGAAGTGCACTGTCGAAACCTTTGCCACAATCCCACTTTGCTTGGCTTGAACCCCATGAGGTTAAACACTTTTCCAACCCCCAGCACATTTTAGGACTGGAAGATGAGACCGACATAGGTTATTTGTTTGAAGTCGACCTCACCTATCCAGACTGCATTAAGAATAAGACATCAGACTTTCCTCTTGCTCCGGAGTCTGGTATAGTGACTGAAGATAAGTATTCTCCGTTCATGGAGCAACTAAAATTTAAGTATGAAGGAGAAAATAAAATGAAATATCATCCTGCTTGAAAGCTGCTGCTCACCCAGTATGATAAAGAACATTACATTGTTCATCACGAGATTCTCAAATTCTATTTAAGGATGGGCATGCAGTTACAAAAAGTGCATAGGGGTGTTCAATTTCTTCAAAAGGCCTGTTTGAAGCCTTACATAGATTTTAATAGCCAGAAACGTCCTGCCTCCAAGAATCCTTTTGAAAGGGATTTCTTCAAATTTAAGAACAATTCCCTCTTTGGTAAAACCATGGAGGATGTAAGAAAACGCATCAATTATAATTTGGTGACTGATCCTGAGGTAGATACAAAAATGTATCGTTCGCCACTCTTTGTATATGCTGATGCCATTACCGACGAACTGGCCGGCATTAAGATGATAAAACCCAAAGTAGAGTTGTGCAAACCCATCTACATAGGTCAAGCCGTTTTAGATCACTCCAAGCTTCAGATGTACAACCTCTAGTACCACACGATAAAATCATGCCCACTCATCCATCATGCAGAATTGGTAGGCGGGGATACTGATAGCTTTTTCCTCGCACTCATTACTAGGAAAGGAGTCAGCAAGGAAGATATTCTGCACCAGCTGAAGCCACACTTTGATAGCTCCAACTATCCCACAGAGCATCCGCTTTACTCGACCTTAAATAAAGCAAAGCTCGGTTGCTTCAAAGATGAATGCGCCCGCAATAGGATAGAAGAGATGGTCTTGCTTTGCCCCAAGATGTACTCTATTAAGCTAAAATCCTCAGAGCCTTCCATAAAACGGGCGAAAGCCATCTCGAAGTCCATCGTTAGGAAAATGACACAGAGACTATCGAGATGCTATAAATTCAACTAAAATAAGTTCAGTCAATATGACCATTTTAAAATCAAAGGTACACGAAGTCACGACAACAATTTTTAAGAAACGGGCACTCTCTGCTTGGGAAGACAAGCGATGCTGGATGAGTCCTAACCACTCATTACCGTATGGCCATCCAGACACACATCTACCTCCACCCGAGAGACAGAAACTTTCTCTTCATCCGTCCGACGATGTATGATGATGTATGCTTCCTCTCTGTTGTGGTTGATGTTTTGTTTTTCTCTCCATAGCGTTTTCTATGGGATGATGTAAGTGAGCGTCTTGTAACATGCGTCCAACTCCTGATCACAACATATCATCGATGGGTTATCAACTGCTTTTGCTGACTTTGTTTTGCCCCTGTACAGTTTCCGGCACATCAGTGACTTTGTTTTCTCCGCACACATCAGTGACGTTGCTTTCTCCCTGCACATCAGTGACTTTGTTTTCTCTGTGTATAGTATTAACTATGTGTGACTGTGATGAAATGTCTTTCATTCAATAAAATATCATGTACAGACTGTCTCGTTTTTCTTTTGACATAAAGATGGGATTCTCACTCAATAGACAGAAGTAAAAGTTTTGATCATTTTGTAAGATGGGTAGGGTTAGAAATAAAGTTGATGCTTGTGAAGTTTGAATTAATGTTAGAATCATTTCAGAGTTTGCAAGATAGGTAAAGTATGAAATAAAGTGACAAGCATTTCAATGTTTGTAAGATAGGTGAAGAATAAAATAAAGTTTGAATTATCTCACTGTTTGTAAAGTTAGAAATAAAGTAGTTGTTTGTAATGTTAGGAATAATGTCATTCACAAATGGTTAAGTTAATAAATGTACCATACACTAACGGTTAACATTCACTTGTGTTATATAAAACCCTAAATCCAACCGTAGGTAACCCTATCCCCATAGATTATGGACTTAAGCAATTAAATGGTAAAGTATAAAATAAAGTGACAAGCATTTCACTGTTTGCAAGATAGGTAAAGTATAAAATAAAGTGACAAGCATTTCCCTGTTTGCAAGATAGGTAAAATATAAAATAAAGTCATAACCATGTCAGAGTTTGTAAGTTAAAAAGTTAACATCCTCAAGCTTCCAACGAATGTAACATCATGAAAATTTCTTCGGCTTAGGAAACATCAACCACTTTGCTGACTCATGTCTATAAATAGCTCTGACTCATGAAGTGTGTCATTTCTTTGGTGGAGATCTTCTACGTTTTTCTCTTTCTCTTGTTTGCCTAGAGGGTGTAGATCTACGTCGTTCTCTTCCTCTTGTTTTCTTAGTAAGTGTGGAAGGAGAGGTCGAAGGTGAACTCCTAAACCAATTTCTTGGCATTGTAACACTCCTAATTTTAGGAACAGAATTAACATTTGAAGTACTACCAACTTCTGAAGTAGAATCAAGTTCTTTCACTGTTTCATTATTCAATGCAAATTTTGGAACATTATGCTTTTTCAATAGTTGAAGAAAATATGGCCAACCATGTGGGACATAACCTTGTCGACGTTTTCCACGCGTTGAATACTGAATCAAGTCTTCATAACGCGAAGCGCTAATAATTTCATCCTCATCTGTAATGATTTCACCTCTATCATTCACATTGAGATGTGGTTCAATGCTGTTGAAAAGAGCTATTGCATGTGCACGAGATGCTAAAGGTGTAGCAGTCGAAACAGAGTCACGCATCTTATTCTTCAAACTTTTCAATTCTTCAACAGTTTCTAATTGTAATAAAACTGCGCGATATGGATCTTCAATATGTGCATTTTCCTGATACTCCAGCTCTTTCTTATAAATTTGATTTGCTAGAGGTTGCTTTAATTGCTGTAAAGCAGTCAATTGCATATATTCATCCTGAGGAATAAGAATCATGCGAGAATAGGAGCTCATAGTTTGTAGATAATCATAGGCTTTTTCAAAATATCACTTCGAAATCTAAATTCTTGTGTACACTCTTGTGCAAAATCAATAAATAAGTAACCGTGTGGTTTTTCAGTTGCTGCTTGAAAAATTTCAATTTCAATAAAGGCTTTTGAACCTCTTGGCACATGTCGCGCTAAAATTTCAAATTGACTTCTATCTCGTGGATTCTTAAAGATAGCGTAATAGTGCGTATTCAGGTTTCGTGTGCGGGCTTCTTTCCCATCAGGAAACAAATTTTGCCTGATATAGATTATAAAGCACCTTTTGTGATGTGCTACGCGAGTGAACATATCTGTAACGTCTTTAGAATTCTTGCTTTCCTTCAATAGATCATCCAATACAACGACATCGTTGGACTCTATCTTATCAGCTCGAATAATTCCTTCATGTCGAATAAAGTTACGACGTTGCAATTCCTGAAAGAGTGACGGCTGATAAATACCATAACACCAAATAACTCGATTGATAGGTTCCCTAAACAATTCTTTTCTTTTGTCTAGCAAATTCAGAGTGAAAACAGTTTTACCTGCATGGGATGGACCTGATACACTCAGAACTTTATCACATTGAAGTCTGAAATCAATTTTAATACTTTGAGACTCAACATTTGCATAATTAACGCTTAGGATTAAAGATCCTACCCAATAGTCAACTACTACAGGAGCTAACATCGGAAGTATTGCTGAAAGGAAACCACCCTTTTGTGACAGTTTTCCTCTTTCTTTGAAGGTTGACTTTAGGATTGCAGATGAATCGTAATTTTGTAGTATATCGCTTAAGTAACTTTCGTTGTTGTGGTGATAATTTCTTCGTCCTCAAACTTCTCACATGAGAAACAATTTCTCGAATAAATTTATCATTAGCATGTCGTATAGCATTATATTGATGATTTCCTTTCATTCGTTGAAGAGCTCGAATGGCCTCAGAAAATTTTGAAGACTTTCGACTTTTACGTCTCGCCATTTTTCTCTTTACCATTGTCACAACTTGAGTTTTCCATATTTGCAAAGGTACTAACTTTTATGGCAGAAGTGACACTCAAAATCAGCTATATTACAGTGGCTACATTGACAAAGTTGAATACAGTATCGTATGAAACAGCGCTGGCAGAAAGTATGCTTATATCTCTTAAAGATGCGTTTTTCACTTCCATCCTTTCGCTTACATACATGACACATTTTCACTCTTACTAACAACTTCTAAAGCAAGTCTTTTTGAAGACATGAACTTGCTAGCCTCTTCTAAATAATAGACGCATGTGCAGAAGGAATATACTTCGAGAGTAAGTGGACATAACTTGAAAACCAATTGTGCTACAATCAAGTACCATTGGATCTTTAAGTTTCTTTTATACAAAGTTGAATGTGAATATGTGAAATTGCTTCAATCACTAGACTGCTACCATGATGGTTAAATGCATCAAGACGTTGAGCAATTTTTCCCATATATCCTTAAATAATTCTTCAGGATTATCTACAACTTCCATTGAATAGGAAGCAAAGTGGAAGAAACGATCTTCTACCTCTTCTTTCCCAAAATGACTGAAATGAATTTTTGCAACTAATCGCGCCATTACAATTCTATTAGAAAACGTATCCATTAACTTCAAAAATAGTGTGGTAGCATCACCAATAACTGATTTGATGTTAATTTTATCCTTATGAAATGTTATCACATAATCTTGAATAGTCCCTTTTAAACTTTGCCTATGAAAACGCAATGTTCCACAATCATTTGAGAAAGACATTGTCATCCTGCATCTATCCGTCCAATTGCATGAAAAACAGCAAGTCTTTACATAAAGCTTTAATTGAATGACTTCTTCAAGCATGCATTACAAATTTTGGGTTTGAAACAAATAAAATAGATACAGTTGGTAACTATCATACAGAGAGCAATGAAAACCAAACCTTACTTTGGTAGTGTTGAGGTAGGAGGAAAAGAACATTGATTATGAATGTAACTACCTACAACGAACATTTGAAATGGGAACACTCAGTTCCTTGAAACGTTTAGTGACTTCATGATAGTGTTGATTTACTCTACTATCCCAAGGTGGAAGTAGAATATTATTAATGACTAGATTAGGAAAAAGCTTTCTCTCGGAGGGATCATTACAAAAGATACGTACGACATTGAAGGCTGCTAGCCATCTTTTAAAGTCAATAAGAAGAGCACTTTCACTAGGAGGACCAAAGTCTTGTAAATATTGTTGATTAAGTCCATGAATATGTTTTCTCGCTCATCCATCAGCTTTGGGATCACACTTGGCATGATGATGATAAACACTAACAATCTGATATGAGCAATTGTCCATGGCAATAGCACTGAGCTCCTGTACAGGTTCACCCTCACAATCCATAAAAATGATGGTGGATGACTAAAAAGAAAATTACATAGTTTTACTCATCGGATGAAAAATCCTATGACATATTACAATATGAAGAAGTGCAACGATGCTGTTCACGGCAAAATACACAAATAACATGATGACAGCGAAGAAGTAAAATGTATCTGATAAGACCGCGTCTACGACACTCAAAGCACATTAGCGATTTGTCATAAGGTAGAGATAGGAAAGGATTAGCGATTCTCCTTCATTGATTTGCGTTTTCCGGTAACATTCTTCTCTGACTTGTGCTTCCCACCGCTATCGTTGAGGATTTGATCAATAATGTTATTAACATCTGGCTGCTTTGGTATATATAGGATGGATTGAGTATGCATCGCTATAGAGGCCAATTTATTATCCTTATGATAACCATAATGTAGTCCGCTTATTGTGAAACGAATATTCCAAGTGCCTTCTGCGAGCTCTTCACACCTGATGGGTGTTATTTGTTCTCCATCCTTTCGATAGTAAGAACACCAATGCGATAGTGGTAGAGAAAGTCGTTCACCTTCCCATATCTTTTTATATGGTGTATCCTTGTCATCTCTCGCTCTCCACACTTCGTCAAGGATGGTAGGGATATCCATATTTAGTGTCACAAATTCTCCAATAATGTCAACCTGGCGACGTATGTTTGGAGCTACAGGAATGATAACGTAGTCTCCATACTGATTCCTCTTCACACTCACGTCTGTGGAAGGGATAATTCCCGTTTCCAGTGCTATAGCATAATCGTAATAGCGTATGCCTTGTCTAAATTTACGCTGTAGCGGTGTAGGATTATGTACCTGTGTTGTCTCCTCCACCGGTCTCAACAGTAGATGGTTTGATTGTAGCGAACCTTGCACCGTCTGGACATCAGCATCTAGTCTGGTAAGTGATGTAGAAGCCTGAAAGCGGAAAGATACGATTAGGCTAACACTCAAGAAAGGAGGTGGAAGGAAGTTTTCCAACTTACCATTCAAGTTGAAAAGTAGGATAGATGAGCTGAGAGAACGTGCGTCCGTCACTTATACGATTCAAAGATAGAATGATTGTCACTCTAAAGTCTCATTATTTATAGAGAAATGCATGATTCTCATTGGATGATGATCCTCATTCCACAATAATATCAAGTTGATTCCAAATCTGGTCTCCGTTTACCCATCCGAGCCTTCGTTCGCCCGCTAGAGCTGTTTTTTGGCCAATTTCCAAAATTTTCAATGGCGTCTCACATCTAAATGAAGGCAGATATGGACAAGGCGTTTCTTCCACTGAATTCGTCTCACTCTTAGCTTTCAAACGAGCTATTGCACGACGTTCTACGATCTCTAGAACCAAAGTTGGAAGCAACGCTGCCGAGCAGGGGACGTCCTCAAAAATTTTTCTCTCCGATGGCTTTCAAATTCACCATACCGATGCAGAATTTGACGCTGAATCCGAATCTGCCCTCCGTTTTCCATCCGATGCTTCGTTTTGGCTCCACAGCCCAAAACATCCCAAATTCGCCGTCAACTCTGTCGTTTTTCGGAAAAATGTTGAAAAATTTTTTCTCTCCGATGACTTTCACATTTACCATGCCGATGCAGAATTTGACGCTGATTCCAAATCTGGTCTCAGATCTGCCATTGGAGCTGCCGTTTAGCCGCTGGAGCCCAAAACATCCCAAATTCGCCGTTGACTCTGTCTTTTTTTCGCCAATTTCCAAAATCTGAACACCTGGTCGGCCGCCCAAGTCAACCTGGACGGTCGGCCAAGACTATCTCTCCCGAGGGGGGGGGGCGCTGTGTTTATTGTGGAGGTTTGCTTACTACTGAAATGACATTGATTTTTTCTCTTCTGAGGGCTTAGTCGTGAAAGAATTTCTGGATTGCCAGAATTCTTCGCGGTTTAGTAGGCCGAAAAGGAGGACACTATGACACGACCACCACCACAAGTCTGAAGTACAGAATACAACCTGATGTTATTAAATCGTTTAAATAATGACAATATAAGATGATTTCGGATTAACGTGAGTACAATTTTGTCCGTCGTTTTTCGCCAATTTCCAAAATTTTCAATTGCGTCTCACATCTAAACGAAGGCAGATATGGACAAGGCGTTTCTAGTAATGTATATAAGACCGCTCCAGGACAAACAAAAAAAATAAAAAAAACAAGGTACCCCAAAATGCAAAAAATGAATATATGACCGATTCAGGACAACTAAAAAATAAGATACCTCCAGAATTAGTATAGGAAATATTTCATACACTGGAAAAGAGTTTTATAAAACTAGAAAATAGAATGATAAAATCAAAAAACAGTTTTAGGCTCGTTGGGAATTTTTTCATATACTGAGAATGAGTATAGGAAATATTTCATACACTGAAAAGAGTTTTATAAATAAAAAATAAAATGATAAAATCAAAAAAACAGTTTTAAGCACATAGGGATTTTTTCATATATTGAAAAGAGGTTTCAAAAATTTCACGTAGTCGAAAACTTAGGTAGTCTAAAAAATATCACGTGGCCGAAAATTTAGGTAGTCCAAAAATTTCACGTAGTCCAAAAATTTACGTAGTCTTTTCACATAGTCCAAATATCAAAATATTCATTAAAACATGGAAACCTCAAAAATGGAAAAAACGACGAAAATGGAAGAAACTTCGAAAATATATCCTTCGTTATCACAATTAAAAACAAGTGAAATGGATAAAGAAAAACACAAAGATAGAGTTAGGTATATGAAAGATAAGTAATCACAATTATTATTAAGATTAGAGCATTATAAGAAATTAAGAAAGAGATGGTCTTAAGTTAAGAATGTAACACAAGGAATTGGAATCTTTATAACAGTAAGTTTAGGTGCTTTAACAATTGTTATTTCTTCAGGTGTTTTAGTAATTCCAGTAGTTGCTACTGCTTTAACAGGTACGGGTGTTTTTACAACTTCACTTGTTACAATGTTAGATAAATCTTTAATTACTAAGAAACGAAAATCATTAAAAAATAAACATTCTCACGTGAAAGAAGTTTATGACAAACTGCATTATTACTTTCAAAGAGTATGTGATGATAATGTTATCACGTTAGATGAGATTGAAAAAATTGACCAAATAGCTAATGAAGCTAATAAAATATCATTTCAATTACAGAAACAAGTTAATGACAAGAATAAACAGGCTGGTAAAATTTCTAGTGATGGTGAAATTTCTAATGAAGAAAATGATGAAATTTTATAGAAGAACTAAAACTTTATTAAACAAAAGTTTAGACGAAAAGATGTCAGACGACAAAGCAATAAAAAAATAATTTGTTCAGTAAAATGTTTTTGTTGTATTCCAACAAAAACATATACCACAAAATTCAAATATTATATTTTAAAAATGGATTAAATTAAAGCTGATAATCAAAAAAGAATTCAACAATTAGATGAGTTAATCAAACAAAAAAATATTATGAAAGAAAATTATACTCAGTATAGAATGACAAAAGCTGGTATTCAATCTGATATGTTTGAAAAAATGCAGCAAACCAAACAAGTAAAAACTGATTTTGAAAAAAATATTGAACCATTTAAAACTCTTGAAAAAGAACTTGCTAATCAGGATAAACGAGTAAATATAACAGATCCAGTACTTAAAACAACATTAGATGATTATGGATTGTTAGAAGCAAATATAGAAACAAAATTACCAAAATCTATGTTATTTGAACATTCTACTTTCTTTTTAGATGAAACATTATTTGCAAGATTTTATCTTGGCGGAAAAGAAGTATTTCCACAACCTTTACGGGGTTACTATTAGAAAAGAAGATTCTAAATGAAGAGGATTATAAAAGTATAGCTGAAATATGCTGTTTTTAATTTTTATAATAAATATTTAATAAAAAATATTTATTTAAAATTTTTACCTAAAAAATGTGTTCAACAGATTTAGAAAAAAATTAATTATCACTTAGAAAATCTAACAGAGATTTTGGGTTCATCAAAATTTAGTACGACGTTAAAAATTATAAACCCTACTTCATCACACTTGTAATTTAGAACCAATTCTACATTTGGAACAAAATAAGAATTATCAAATTGCATTAACTAGTTTTTCCACATTTAACACTTCAAAATGTTATAAAAGATGTGAATGATCAATTTAGATATTCTACTGATAAAGGCAAAACGTGGAAAGTACTAACTTTTCTTCCTGGTTCCTACGAAGTTGAACTTGAATAAGTTGAAATTGAATAAATTCAATTGTTGTCCATTGTGACATTATTGAAGGAGGATGTATAAATGGTAAATTGTCAAATTTAATATTCAGTTTTCCAGCTTTTACTGTACCCATTGGTTATAGATTAAATGTAATTCCGCAGACATTAATATTAGAATTAGGATAAAAGGACAAGAAATAAATTTTAGAGGTGAAGAGATTATGATAGATCTTTTGGTTAGAGAAGTTTAATTTTCTTCTTCTTA